>JABUQX010040139.1:2500-20000 GCA_015478945.1 Trachelipus rathkii | reverse complement strand
ATAATAATAATAATAATAATAATAATAATAATAATAATAATAATAATAATAATAATAATAATAATAATAATAATAATAATAATAATAATAATAATAATAATAATAATAATAATAATAATAATAATAATAATAATAACAACAATAAATACATTCTTCTTCTTCTTCTTCTTCTTCTTCTTCTTCTTCTTCTTCTTCTTCTTCTTCTTCTTCTTCTTCTTCTTCTTCTTCTTCTTCTTTCTTCTTCTCCTCCTCCCCTCCTCCTCCTCTTCGTCATAAAAGTCCTTCCGTTAAATTCTTCCTATATTCCACTCATGACTTCCCTCTGCTATTGTTCATAATATGTAGCGAGACTCTTTCGCTCGAGCGACCTTTGCCTAACCACCGACCGCTCCACGCCGCTGATCTGAGCTTCCCTTTTGTCGATGGTCAAACACCGAACAATACTTATTATTTAAACTTAAACAACAACAACAACCCATTTCCCCCTAAGTACTACTATATATATATATACATATATATATAGTATATATATTATCAGTACTTATATATTATATAACTAATATACTATATGATTAGTCAAAAGTTCCATTCATACTACTCAGTGTATACCTATATATAGCTATATATATATATTAATATATATGTATATATCTTAATATTATATATATAGTAATATTATTATATTATATGATATATATAATACTATATATATTAATTATACTATAATATATATATATAGTATATCTATATATATATATATATATATATAAACAATATATATAAAATACCATATATATATATATATATATATTACTATTATATATTACATATAGGATATTATATTATATATACTATATATTATATACTATCTATATATATATACTATATTTATAATATAAATATATATATATAACTCTTATATATATATATATATATATAATACTTAAGTATATAATTTATATATATATATACTATATATATATTACTATATATATAATATATATAATATTTATATATATATCATATTATATATATTTATACTATATATATTATTATTATATATCTATATATATAATATGTATAAATATACTTACTATATAGTAAATTATATTGTCTATATAGTATATAGTATATCTATATATCTATTATATATATCTATTATATATTATAAATTTACTCTACCCATATATGATAGACGCAATATTATAATATTACTAGCTATAGTATCGTAAGTACCCTATATACATGTTTATACCTCATACTCCAATAATATGAGATCTATAATATATACTATATACTATATACTTATATATATATATATGATAGATCTATATATATAACAAAATGAAACTTCTCAATAAAAGTTTGTTATACCTACCGTGATTGTCATTCACTTTGAGAAATTTAAATTAACCATTATTTGCGGATACGCCATGCGACAGAAATCTAATAATCGTTGCTGTTTTCACACATTACATATTAAGTTAACAATTGTAAAGAGAATAATGAAATGAATCACATGAACTACAAATTAATACATAAAATAATAATTGAATAATTAAAATATATAATTAATAATATAATAAGTAATATATGAATATATAATAATAATCGATGTCAATAATAATAATAATAATAATATCAATATCATATTATTAATTATTATTCATATTATGCTTATTATTATTATTTATTATTAATTATTATTATTATCTTATTGATAATCATATGATTTCATTATTATTATTATTATTATTATTATGATTATTATTATTTTCATATATTATTGATTATTATATTATTATTTATTATTAGTATTATTATTAATATAATCAATTAATAAATAATAATAATATATAATAAACTCTAAAATAATCTAAAATTATTATTCATTATTATTTTATATTATATTATTCTTATTATTAATTAATTAATAATAATTAAATCTCAATAATAATAATCAATATAAATAATAATATAATAATAATAAATAATGAATAATAATAATAATAATAATAATATAAATCAATTAATTAATATATTATCTCGTCGGCAAGATAGTTAATAATAATAATAATTAATAATAATATTAATACTAATATCATTACATTGTATCATGAATAATAATTTATGGTCGGTAATTATAATAATAATAATATATTGTTATTATTGATTCATTATTGCCACTTATTATTATTATATTACTCATTATTTATTATTATGATTATATTATTATTTTATGTTAATATATATAATTATTAGATATACTTCTTAAATTTATTATTAAATATATGATTGATGATTCTCTCGTTATTGATTATTATTATGAATAATACATCAAATAATAAAACAAGCTAATATACTAATCACAATAATAAGTGAATACATCAAATGAATAACTAATACTAATCACATATCGGAATAATAATTATAATACATCAAAATACTAACACATATAAAATCACTATCTACTATAAATAGATAAAATACTTAATAATAATGACATAATCACTCAATAATAAAATTTTAAAACAATACATATATAATAATAATAATATAATAATCAGAAATAAGTGACTCTCATAATCAAAATGATTACAAATCACAATCAAATGATTTATAACCAAATACCATAATAATAACCACAAACGAATTTTATATATAATTTGCTTATTATAGACATTTAACCCTCACTCCCCTACTCTCATCCTCCTTAAATTATCTATAATTACTTATATTAGTCATTAAATCTCTATAAAATACCGTACAATAAATACTCTCCTATTCATATAATAATAATTCATTATATTTAAATAATATACTACTCTCTCATTAATATAATAATATATAATTAAAATAATAATAATAATAATAATAATAATAATAATTCAATAATATAATAATATAATAATTAATAATAATAATAATAATATAATAATAGATTACTCATTATAAAATAATAATAAAATAATGATAATTAATGAATACATAATAATAATTAATCGAATAATAATAATAATTAATAATTAATAATTCAATACATAATATAAAATAATTAATAATAATAATAATAATATAATAATAATAATACTAAATAATAATAAATAAAATAAATAAACTAACAATTTCATATTAATTAATAATCATAACAATAATACATAAATAATAATAATATAATCAATAACAATAATAATAATAATAATAATAGATAATAATAATATATTAATAATAAATGATAATAATACATAAATAATAGCTATATTTTTTATACAAGTGGAAATCTGTTTTAATATTGTATAGACAATGCCTCCGCCCGATCTGCCCACACATCTCGAAATTATCCATACATCCCATTTCACGTATGTACACGTAAATAACATTTCCTTAAAAATTGAAAAAATCTGAGTACTTCAATATCGGGACTACAGCCACTCCATAAGCGAAGACCGTAAAAATCTGCCTCCTTTACTGTGCATACATTACGCCTAGCAGCCTCCTCTCTCGACTCTATAACGTCATCGTATTAATGCGTGAATATTAGAGACCAGCGTCGATAAATTACCACGTCCAGTCACCTCTTCTCCCTAAATTTGCCCAAGAGATAGATAATCTTTTAATCCACGGTTAGTATATTTTATTTTCAACTCTGAAAGATATAAAATACTCTCACTATATTACCTGCATTATATGCAGAGATCTGTCCCTCCACATACCCAATTGGCCCGAATAAGACCACCACCATGATCTCTCCCACTAAAATAAACAATCAGCTGTAACAACAACAACAACCCTCCACCTGACGGTACCCCCGCGTATAATATATATTCATAAATACTCATATAATATATCAATTATATATATAATTATAAATATAATAAAACAAAAAAAAACCTCTAAAATTTTCCGCAATATTTCAAACATGATCATACATAATATAGCTCATTGTATACTGATTATTATCGAAACCATGTCCAAAAGTCAAGCTTATGGCTGCGACCAAAACAGAGTACAACTCGAATACAAATCATCAGATCTCACCCATAAATAAATATATATATAAATCGGCATTTTCTTCTTTGTCCCTTAGTGAACCTTGATTCCCACAGAATATAATAATCAAGACATAGCAGAACAGCTCCGCGAACAGAAGGCTTAATATATGAATAGACAACAAGGATGAAAAAGACACGACACTACAGCTCGCCCGGCCACACACCCGCCACCAACACACACACACAAATGCACATACACATGCCTCGCATTTTAGCGCATATACACATATCCATTACAGAAAAAAAATTAAATAACAAATTGTAAAATAAATTAATAGAGTCAATATTGTCACAACTCTCAAAATTACTACTACATCCAAACAATACTCCTACTCTTCATCTCAAAAAAGATCTACGTCTATCCCTCTCCTCCCTCCTCTCTGCGCTCTACATCGCCTCTCACAATCATACCCACCTCCTCTCTCATCTCGCTACTGCTCTCTCTACTACATCCTCTCTCTGTACTCACCTTCCTCCATCTACCTATATACTCGTTATAGACATTAAGTAAATAACATAAATACATAAATCTCTACCCTCCTCCTATACCCCTCATGATACCCCCTCTCTCCCCCCGAATATAAGAAAATACAAATATACATACTTAATATCTATACATTACAAGCCATACCCACACGTATAATAAAAAACGTAAGTGCGAAACTGGAGTCAAAAAAATTTCACTCTCACAATAATTGATCTTAACGCCACGGCCCGCCTCCTCCTCCCCCACCTATATAAGCATAAAAGTCCTAGGTACTTAGCTTGTTACAGATCAACAATACCAAACAAGCGTACAAGGTAAATAGGTCTTTTTAACTTTAACCTAGAAAACGTTTTTAAAGCTCTCTAATGTTAGAACACGCCTCCTCTCTCATCTTCCGACAAATAATTTTGGAAACAAAATTACACGGTTCTGTAAGGAATTGTTTCAAAATAGGTTTTTAATATATATGATAAAATTTGAGAGTGGGGAGTCTATCAAAGGTCCCCGTAAATGCCGCTGTATTTTCGCTGCTGATTTCGAGCGGAACACGAACTAGTATTATATCAATGCTTGGGAACATCAGTCCACCTCACTCTGTGAAAAATGTTCTCGCGCACCCCAAGCACGACGCTAGAGACCCGATACTCGCCTAATCGTATGTCCAGATAAAACGTGTATACATCTTCACAGACCCAGCACTTCACAACTTCGAATAGTTGAGACAGTTAATAATAATTATATCATAAATATGCGGTCAACACCTCTATGAACATGAACTGTTATTCTATAAAATGTTATGTATACTACTGGAACAGACAATCGTATTGATGTTAACTGTACGAAACACACCACTAAACTTAAACACAGAAGTTTAATGCGATTTTAACATATGCATCCACCAGACATAGAGACGTACATTCACTACTCAAAAAGTTCGAAGAGTAAAATCAAAAGTATCCACTAAAATTTAAGTAAACCTCCTACACAAGTTTTAAAGGATTTAGTTATTAGAGATCTATACTACGTGCTATATAACACACACACAACGAAATATCCATTAACGCATATTATTCATGACATGCCACCCTCTTGACCACAGTAGTAACAAACTCTACACTAACGAAATGCATACACAGTGCATTTACGAGTTCTTGAGAATCTAGTGAGACACATCAGATTCATGCATGCGTTAAGTTAACTATATATACTATAAGAATAAAAATAACACACCAGCGCTATATATCAAAGCAAAATTGCTATACTTAGCAGAAAAAGAAAGAAAAAAAGAATAGAAGAAGAAAGGGCATACAGTGTCGAGAAAAATATATAAATATGTATATTGAAATTAGCATCGCCATGTATTCCCGAAATATCTAATCAATTTTAAAATACAATAACACCCATATATACCTACTCCCATACAAATGCCCCACAAAACATACTACTACACCTATATAATTAACATACCCCATAACTCTAATTTAACTCACACCCAATAAATATTCATTCTCTACCTAATTACCCCCCTCCCCCCCCTCCATCTCACCAGTTTTAGACCACCCTTGTAACTATATCCTAACTATAATACCCACCTATACTCCACTCATAACACGTATCATCACTCACCTATACACTACTTTACCTAACTATACTTCCTCTCAATACCGTAACCCTACTACTTAATGACCCTACATATATCCTACACACACATACCTAACTAGTTACCCCTTCACGGCACTATATAAAATTCTAGTAAATATAGTGAACATAAAGTTAGCTCACTCCGTATATCAATAAGATAATACAGAACTAAAAAATTGATGGATCATAAAAACCTAAAAACACAACCGTTAAATTACAACCCTCTCTCTACTCTTAAGCCATTCACATCTCAGACAATCCTCACTCTCACGACGAATTAAATTTTAACCACGCCACAATTAAATAAACCATCACTTTAAATTCCCGGTGTCCATAAGACCACACGATGAATGACGGTGTAGCGCGTCACAACACAACCTCTCTCACACTCACCAAAACGTGCGGGCCCGCAGACAGAGACCTGCGCAGAGACGCCAACTCGGGCGGCAGCCCCGTGGTAAGAGAGCAGGCAAAAGAAAGTGTCTAGAGACACGAGATGAGCGGGAAGCTGACGCGGCCAGCGACCGAGAGGGAGGAGGAATTAGTATCGTAAGTGGAAAATAAACAAACAAAACTACCACATAAATCAAATGATGAGAAAATATTTAGCACTTAGACATAAATTTTTATAAATCAATAAAAAGAAAATAATAAATATAAATACATAAACACCAATAAACCAGACAACAGTAGTACTCGCAATTAGAGTGAGATAATAAAAATCATCCATACATCTACACAACTACATAACACCTCTAACACTCAACCACCACACGGTGAACCAATAAACTCACCATAATACTGAATAAACTAGATACCATCAACATATATACACTAACATACTCACGTACAAGTCAGCTCTATGAATGATAATAAATAATTCTACCCTACTAGATAATATAGATAATATGAATGAACTAATAATAACAAATATAAATAATAATAAGACTAAAGACATTTTATGATTTTATATACCAAATCGATCATAATCATAATAAGAGTTCAGCGTGAGGAACTTCAAACTTTTCATTATAATTTATATTTCCCAATTTTTAAATAATTCTATATTCTTTCATATCTCATTATAAAAGGAAAGCTCTAAAAAGGTAGTACTATATTATAAGATAACACCCAGTCTAAAATAAATATACCCCCGCTCGTCGTAATAATACGAGGTCCACACTACGGACTACGACAAATAGCTGAGGTGAGCCCCCACCTATACTATATACTATATACTTAATAAACTACCTAGCCTCAGCCTCTCCATATCCTCCTATTAGCTAACTATATATCACCTATATCATAACTACTCGAGTATACTCACTCACCTACCTCCATATTAGCCTATAAATATACCCCCTCTTGATCTCACCCCCACCCTAAGGCTACAATGATTATACCTAAATAATCTAGCCTCACCCCACCCTTAAAAGTAGTATTACCCTTATAGTATTACCCCAACCGTAGGATCAATCCATACAAACCATAGTATAATATACCACATACCCCACCAGAACCAGTTCAAACAGACACTACAACAGCGAGGATACCGGAACCAGACCCGCAACCAGACCAATACCCACAAGTCAAAACTACAACAAATACCATCGACCCGGGTAACCAGACCTACGAGCCTCCTCAGAACTATCAAACACATAATCCTCTACTCATTATCATTACTGTATCGCACATCAACTTCTATATTTACCCCCTCATAAGCGTGAATTATTATTATTATGACTTATCGTACTTATTATTACTTACATTGAAGCCATAGTAGACATCCTCTATATTACCGACCACCAAATACATATCCATCACATATATTTCTTCTAAACTTCCAATCAAAGATTCCCCTGATTATTACAATCTATACCATTCATCATATTAATCCTAAAAAATATTTATGATATATAGTATAATTCAATATATCATTATTTATACTTTATTATAATATTTTATATCTATTATATATATTTACTAATCTCCATATATTTTATATAAATTAATTTAATCTCTGCACTTAAATCCAAAATGACTATATTATTTATTACACTATAATTTACCATATATCTATCTATTATATACTCAAGTAATGCACAACTTAAGTTTTGATTTCTAATATCTGATCCACATTAGATAGTACATTATTACTACTCATCATCCCAAGAGTTTTTCAAATGCATGACTCTAACTAGGCACATCCTATAAAGCAGGATATCACATATGAAAAGCCATACTAGAGCTTACGTCACAAATATGACACAAATACACATGCTTTCATATAAAGTCTACATCCACAGCACTACCTTCCGTACTAAGTGATAATGACTACAACCCCAATACCAGACCTAGTCACATCCCTGATCGTCTCAGATACCTCACCCCGCCAAAGCAACGCCACCTTACATCTTAAATATATAAGATTCTGAGTACCTTAACTCATATAAACATATTCGTAATCCCATAGAATTAATACAATATTATTTCTAGTGGCATATAGCCCCCACAATATTATACCTTTCTAGAACTTACGAAACAAAAACACAAATACACCTTTACACACCTATATCTACTCCCCACACAATTAAAAGCCTTTTTAATAAATCCTATAGTCATAATCAATATATATAATATATATCTAATTCTATAAATACTCATATATAAGGAATAGACTCTCTTATAATACGATCAATTATGTGATAATTATTTATATGAATTATTCTTGTCAATTATGGATTAATCAAGTATATATATTAGTATATTCTCTCATCCAAAATGATCATATAATATGTATTCTATCAATATACATTCATATCTTAGTATATTGCTTACTATTTATACTCAGTAAAACTATTCATTGTTATTATTATTATAACTGATAATATATAGTATGTGATGTGAGTCTACATTATCACATATAAAACAATTCCCAAATTTAATTATTATTAATTATTATATATCCTTATTATTATTATATTAATTTTACTTACATAAAACGCATAATCGTATTAATTACCTTATAATCCATATTATTGAACATATCACTTAAGTCTTTTACAACCTCGCGACCTTTTTCTCCATAAAGTCCTCTCAGGCGTTGCCCTATTATGAAGGGATTGCTCTAGGTAGATTGTTAGATTCTGATCCAGATGAAAGACTCGAACACACATAAAACTCCTTTGCCTGCGACTCCGGTTATCTCGTCATTTTGCTAAGGCTATTACAGGGTAATTTCGAGTCCGTTACGATGCGATGCGTGTGGTGCGGTGCGGCTTGTCCTCGGTGTCCGTGCTGTAGCGTCGGTGCAGGTGCGTTGTGAAAAATTATATAGGTGCGGTGCGACTGCAATCACAATTCCAGTTGTCCCGCGTACGGTGCAGTTGCAAGACTATAAAATGCCTTGGTATGCAAATGCCGAAAAGAGATGTGACTGTTTACCATTGCAGTGGGAATAATGATTCACCGGTTCTGCCGTGCAGGTGCTGTGCACGACCTTCTTCGGTGTCGTGAGATGCCCTCCCAGCACATTGACCATCACCGACCAGGCCGCGTGCGGAGTGGTATCCCCCAACGGGACGGGTCTAAAACGCGCGCAGGTGTTGTACCCCCAACGAAATCTTCATGGATATTTAAGTGTCATATTTTATTATTAAATTTAATTTGGGCACCACAAGAACCGTTTAGAGAGAGAGAGAGAGCAGAAAGAGAGAGAGAGAGAAGGAGAGGAGAGAAGCGGAGAGCGAGAGGCGAGAGACGTAGGGAAGAGAAGATAGACGAGGAAGAAGAGGACGAGTCAAGAGGAGAGAGAGGAGGAGGAGGAGAGAAGAGAGAGAGAGAGAGAGAGAAAGAGAGAGGAGCAGATTCGAGAGAGAGAGAGATGAGAGAGAGAGAACCGAATTCTTTATGGAGTAATGGTGAGACAGCATGAAGTGCAAAATAGGATGACTGAAATGGTTTCAAACACTTATTACGATATTATATTATATAAATATATATACTATATATATTATATACTATATTACTTATATATATATATATATAGTACCTAAGTATCTATATGATCTCAGTTTATTTTGAAATTGTTATTAACAATATATTATTTTTGTAGGAATTCGGTTAAATAATAATATTATGATTCGAATAAATATGCTGGACATTCATATATATTATTATATCTATAAATAATAATATATAGTTATTATTATCTATATATATCATATATATATATTATATATTCACGTAGATATATATATCTATATATATATATATATATTACTCTGTATAGTATAGTATAATCATATATATATATTATACTATATATATATATATTTATATTTTATATTATAAATATATTATATAATATAGTATATCTTTTTGAATTATAAATGACTCTCTCACCTAATAAAAATATAATGCCACTAAAGGAAGAAAACAAAATAATGATAGAGTTTAGTTGTTTTTCTACGTTTTCCCTAGATTTAAATCAGATTTTGGGTTAAATGAGTTGTTGGTGTCAATTAAATTGACTCGGTTTTTCAAACTAAAAACAATATCTTAGTCTAGCTTGTATATATAGTCTACGTTTAGTATATAGTATATTACTATATATATACTATACTATATATATATATATATATATAGCATATCTGTAAATTACTATTATATATAATATATATTATTACTATATCTATATATATATAAAACTATATATATTATATAAATATATATATATATATACTATATATATACTATATTATATATATAGTATATATTATAACTATATATATTATGATATATATACTAATATATATAATATATACTATATACCTATATATATATACTAACTATATATAATATAAAGTATATACATAAATATTATACTTATTATATATATTATATATTATATATAATAATATATATATATACTATATATATACTCTATATATACTATATATATACCTATATATACTATATACCTATTTCATATATCTATAATGATATACCTATTTTATATTTATATATATATACTCTATATATAATATATATATATCTTATATAATAATATTTATATCCAATATATATATAAGCTGTTGCGCAGGAGGTTGATGTCCCCGACTTTCACGCGAGAGGACGCTGTTCAATCCTCCGCGTAGCAGTTGGAGTTTTATCTACCTTGGGCGCAAAAATTAAACTCGATGCCGAAACCGGTTGTGGCTCTGTTTTGGGATGGCCGGCCTTAAAGTTGATTTCCATGTGTCCCCCCTTGTGACCCCCAGCAGTAGGGATCAAGCACGTTTCAAAAGTGATTTTTTTTTAGTTTTTTAAGGTGTTTAATTACAGGCTATTATCCTATATTATATATTATTAAAATATACTTCCTAATCTGCATCCGTTATGTAAGTGCTGCTGAATTAATTTTTCAGTAATTTTAAACTGGAATGTTGAGATTTTAAAAGGGAAATATATAACTTATAAAGAGTAAAAAAATGTTTTCCTGTAACTCTGTAATACTATTACACTAAAATATTTATATATAAAAAAAATAATTAGGGTAATTGATTTAATTAAAATTTTGGCCTTGGGATTTTGCATTATTTATTTTTTTCTCAATTTCTTTCATATTGTTTTTTTTTTTCTTAAACAGATTGATTCTTAAAACTTATTAGTAGGACCTTTGTTTATTCTATCACGTATACTTTTTATTTTCTATATTATTATTTTTTGTACGTTATCTGTGTGTGTTTATTTGAGCATCTTCAAACACTTTTATGCTTTTGAGCCTTCCACAGGTAATTTATGGAAATATAACACATTGAAAGAAAATTTGTATTAGTGTTGCATAGTGTTCAAAATTATACGGCCTATGTCATGCTCAGCGCTAAGTTACTGGCCTGAGGACAAGCGTTTATGAGTAAGTTTGTTTATATTAATGGTTTAAATTAAGAAGAATAAGATTAGAAGAATAAGTTCTTTGTCTTTTGTTCGACCGTATGAATTGAGATATTAATTAAAATCCGTGTCTTTCCTGGAGCTTGTTCACATATATTCATGTGCAGCTACAAGATGTACCAACAGTCAAAAAAAATTTTTTTTCCCAATTTACGTTACGAAACATATGTCAACAAGCGCACGCGAGTGCGAAAAAAGTTTGCACGCTATATATATATATTATATATATTATATTATATATATTATTAATATATTATATTATAGATAATAATATAGATACTACTATATATATATATTACTATATATCTATATAATACTCTATATATTATATATATATATATATCTATATATATATATCAAAATATACTATTTACTATTATATATTATCATATACTAATAGTATATATATATGAAGTTATACTATTATATATAATATATTACTATATATATATATTACTATACTATAATATAATATATAATTGTATATATATATATATATATACTCATATATATATATATACTATATATATATAATATATATATACTTATTATATATAATACTATTGTCACTTTTTTAACGCCCTCTTATCGTAAAAATAGATCTGCTAGAGTAAGCTCGATAGTCCTTCCATCGTATCAGTAATTGCCCCCTTATTTTGGCCTCACCTCTTTGTCTTGCCATGGTCATATATATATATATATTTGGACCTCCGCTCATATTTATGGCCTTTGTAGTCTTTTTGATAAGGTCTAGATCACGTTTGTATATCTCGAAAAATCTAAATGTTTTAAATTTCGTCTGACCCTTTGTTCTATGAAATCTGAGACCATGTTACATGCCCGTATATCCTACTTGAACACATGACACTACACTACACTATAACCACTATAAGTTTTGGTTAGATTAGGTATACACTACTACAGTTCACGCCCCACACGATTTACAAATACAACATCGATTAGGACTTGTTTTTGTTGTCCGAATTTATTAAAACGTTTGTCCGTAGACTCTTTCTATACTCACATTACATCCTCTTTCTACTTCAATGGCTCTTAATCTCATACATATATAATGAGCTCTTCGGATCCATTAATACGATATTTAGACGTAACACTCACTTCATTGTCATAATAGTACAGATTCTCTCTCGTTATGTCACTGCTCATTTCTTTTATTATTTTTTTATTTAATATTTCTTTATTTTTCCGACTCTGTGTTTTTATATCCATCTCAGAGGTCATCTGTAATTATCTTTTACGATCTCACAGTTCCCTAAAACTGTTCTGCGAGAATTTTAGATACGTACTTTTCTCGATATCGGAAAATAAAAAGCTGCGCTCTCCGTGGTATTCCCAATATTAAATAATTAATTATATTAATTATATTTATATATAATATATCCATTGCATATGAAATCGTTAATATTGTTTACATATCTTCAGTTAGTAATAAACATCAGCTTTCATAAATAGAAAATAAAACAATACTATCGATAATGACTTATAAATATAAATATAAAAGAAATTCGTCAACATCATCATTTTTTCATAGCTTTTACATTTAACTATTAACGATTTACGTAAGACTGTTTGAAGAAGATAGTACATATTTACGCGATTTGTAATAGTGTAGTAAAACGCTAGATTAGGAGTTAGTTGGATCGGTTGGATTTATAAAAATTTAAAAGAAAGAATATTACTAATACTGGCATAAAGATTAATTTATTTAAATAAATTGCTCTATGAGTCGCAAAATTTAACAACCCTATTATATATATTATATATTCATATAATACTATTTTCAATCTTTCTCATACATTAAAATAGGTAATAATCCGTCAAAATATAATCTTAATATTATAAAGTTGCATTTTAACATACTTATACATAAAAAATTACATTATGTTTAAAAAATATATAGAATTGGTTTAGGGCAATTAATGCTCTGTAATGAGAGATAATGAGAGAGGAAGAGATGAGAGAGAAGAGAGAGAGAGAGATAGAGTTTCCAACACACTTCTGAATTATTCAAAATAACACAAATATATCAGTCAACAGACCAAAAAAGTCCATGAAATCCAAATAGTTATTACACGAAAACAGTATAACCTTCGTATCCTACATCAGAAATATTATAGTCACTATGAATAATATATATATATATATATATATATATATATATATATTATATTGTAAAGGTATTACACGCAAAGTAGGGGCTCGAGCCGACGGGGAACACAGGGTGGGGACGTTTTCATTGACCCCGTAGGGGAGGGCGAGGAACCCACCGCGACCACCCAAATTACCAAAGAGCGTTGGGTTCCGGTCCCTCCCCGGAGGGGGGAATAAGTCCTACCCCGTAGTTCCCGGAAGGCCGAGAGACCCCAACTCCTGCCATCGGTGCGGTATTACCTTTTGGTTTCTTTATAAAAAAAAAAAAGCAAAATTAAATATTGTAGTTTTTGAGATTTTTTTTTTTTTTTTTTTTTTTTTTTTTTTTTTTACATTAGCCGACTTACAATTGAAAATATTTTCAGGCAATGTATTCCTTGTCCACTGTAGCTATGTGTAGTTTTTGAGATATAGATAATAGTAATAAGAATATGTTTAAATTTTAAACAATTGTTCACACGAAGTCACACGCATATACACAGGGAAACGAAATGAAAATCTATTAAATGCTAAACTAAACTTGACTAAACTAAACTAATAAAAAAAACTTGTCCAAAAAAAAATTTGACGGTAAAATTTTGAGTAAAAAAAAATTCAAAATTGATATTTTGACACATGCGCAAAGAAAGTTGCGCGTGTCTGAGTAAACTGTAGCGGGTTGTCAGTTGTGCTGTAGACGTTATAGGTGCTGGTTGTGTCAAAATTTACGTGCTTGCCATGTCATAATTATTTAAATTTCTTATGTAGAATGTCTCAATCACGTCAAACAAGATGGGATACACATGTTTGGCTTATTGGGCAAATATCATAAATCATGACCTGTAGATCAAAACTTCCCTCAATTGGAGATGTATTACGTCGTCTGTTTTGGCTGACACACAATAAGAAATCAGTAAAGGAGGCTTCAAGTATAATATATGTCTGAAATATAGGACTTCTGGGATAGAGCAAAGTTACCCGACGAAGGCCAAACAGGATGTTTTAACCAAGATAGAAATACATGATGAACATACAGATCAACCTATAAAATTGAAATCAAGGAGAAGTCAAATACAAATTGAAAAAGAGGCAATCTTTAAAGAAAGGCTTTAAATGATTATTATTTTGATATCGCACATGCAGACACAATGAAAAAATATCAAATAAGATGATAGAGGTTTTTCTTTAAAAGCTGCAGAGAGAAAAGGTAGGCGAGGGTATATGAGTAATGCGGGATAAAAAATAAACTGTAAAACAAGAAAGAAAGCGTAAAAAGGGAAGAACAAAAAAATAATAGAATTAAAATGGGAGAGTTCGCGTCGAGGAACAATACTATTCTGCAAGAATGATACAGATTGGATGGTTGTAGCCTCTAGCAGTGAAAACCCCAACCTGGACAGTTCCAGAGTTCGAACATGGAAGAGTTCAAAGAACGTTCATTTAAAAACAAACCCTGACTAGCAATGGCTTTGGGGATAGATCAAAAATGAGGATCGACGTGCGATGTAGTAGTATTAACAGCTTACTCATGCGCCTGTAAAAAAGTTTTTGATAATATTGTATTTAAGCAGAAGCTACATTACGGCGGCGAAGTTCTGACGTGGTTTCCGCAAACAGATTGCTGAGGATATTAAACAAACATTCCTGGTAGTTTACTGACACTTGTACACTGGGATTGGGAATTATTTTTGGAATGTAACCGAGAAGACAAGGTTGGAACGTCTAGCGGATCGTCTTCGTTCATGGTGGAAGGCGAAATCCAAAGTTGCTGGGTGTCCAAACTTTGAGAGGAATCGGTGCAAATGTTGCAGAAGTTTGTAGTACAGTGCCTAAAAGATTGGAATTTGGAAGATAGCATAGTAGGAATGTGTTTTGACACAACAGCAAGCAATACCGGAACCAAAAGTGGGGCTTGTAGGATTATAGAAGAGAAGCTGAAAAGAAGTCTTCTGGCCTTTGCATGTCGACATCATATTCACGAAATAGTCATATCTGCTGCTTTCAGCAAAATGTTACTGTATTTCTTCAGGACCAGACATTGACCTGTTCAAACGTTTCCAGAAATTTTGAAAAAAAAATAATAAAGAAAAGTATGAGAAATGTGAGTATTAGTGATTCATGGACAGAAAATGTCTTAGCCCTTTTTAGTGAGCAGTTAAAGAAAAGCCACCCACGGGATGATTATAAAGAACTATTGGAGCTGACAGTTGTTTATTTATGTGGGAACCTTGAGAAACGGTTTTTCTTTTCGTAAACCTGGTGCTCTACATCGAGCACGATGGATGGCACGAGTCATTTATTCATTGAAATAGTCTTGTTTAGGTCGCAGTTTAATATGACAGAGCAAGAAGCAGCTGCAATGACAAGATTTGCTAACTTTGCTGTAAGGTTTTATGTTCCCAATTGGTTTTCAGCCCCATTCAGCAGCTTCTCAGCCCCAAGAAATGACTGAAGAACCTTTTCAAGAGCTGGAATGCTGTGACGATTATGAATTAATCAGTAGTAGCTAGTAAAGCTCTCAAAGTCCTTGTGCTGAGTAAAAGATCCCAAATTGGAACATAGAAATAACTCTTAGGTTATAGAGGAAAAAGAGTACTAATATGCACGCTGCTGCTTGCAAATAAATTTTTGTACATGTGCGAGCTGATGGCCATGAGCGTATGTGTATGTGAAGTATCAGTTTGGAGAACGAAAAACGAAAGCATTGGTTGAAGCTCTGCATAAACCAAGAGGAAACAAGGTAGATAATGCCAGCATAAACGTATTTAGTTAAGGGATGAAGATTAACTATCAGTAAACAAAAGAACACTTGCCGGACTTGTATAACAGAAATGGCGAGTCATTTGTTCTTCAATAAATTACTGTTTGGGACTTCAACTTTTTCTCAAGGATGGACCATTGGATGGAACGGGAAAGATACGGACTACTAATTAATGGCACAGAGAGAGTTCCAAATCAATAAATGTCGATCAAAACGGACAATGCCGAAATAGCTATTGCACTAGTGCAAAGCAGCTATAATAATCACCTAACAAAAAACGAGGAAGAAATGCAATACATGTCTTCAAGTGTATAGAAAGACACAGGTGAAAAATTCAGAATCTAAAGAAAACATCTAAAAGTAAGAATAATAGAGTAATGTTATAATAAGTAATAAAAAATTAAATAAATGAATTGTAATAAATAAAAGCTTTAGTCCTCTTTGGGATACCAC
>JABUQX010040138.1:17500-48725 GCA_015478945.1 Trachelipus rathkii | reverse complement strand
TTTGGTGTTTTGGAAACAAGAGGTACTTGACATTAGGATGATCAAGCAGCTCGAAAAAAGATCGTTTATAGATCTCTCTTGTTTTTACTTGAAAAATAGACGAAATAAAAGAAGGTAAAATAAAAAATAGCATCAGGAAGGAATTGATAGGATTGAATTTTTCCTTTTGAGAAAAGAAAATCATGTATAGTAAGCATATCGCACCCTATCTTTAAGGGAAATACTCTTTTAGTTATACTAGTATATATTATATATTATATTATATAGTATATATTTATAGTAATATATATATATAATTTATATATATAGTATATATAGTATTATATCATATATATATATATAATATATATTATAAATATATATATATAAGTATATATATATAGGCCGGGTGAGGACGATGGTTTCCTGCGGTTTATCTAGCATGATGTTTTACAGAGAGGAAGGATGCTTTAGAGAAAATTACTAAGAGAATGGAAAATATGGACAAGCTATGAGAGCATTGTAACCATTGATGAAGGACGGAAACGTTGGAATGGATGTTTAAAAGGTAATCTTTGAAAGTATTATACTGACCCCAACGCTGC
The DNA here is from genome assembly GCA_015478945.1 of Trachelipus rathkii. Classification (NCBI taxonomy): domain Eukaryota; kingdom Metazoa; phylum Arthropoda; class Malacostraca; order Isopoda; family Trachelipodidae; genus Trachelipus; species Trachelipus rathkii. Next base: position 48,141 of record JABUQX010040138.1, on the reverse strand, counting down.
TGTATGGAGCCGAACGTAGACTTACTACCGAGAGAGAGGATGTAGAGATGACAAGCTGCAGAAATGTAGAGACTCTGAAGACAATGACTGGGAAGAAACACGAGAGAAGGACAGAATAGAGGAACGAAGCTAACCAGAGGAAACTTTAGGGAGTGAAGAAGATTATACTGAAAATGGATGTTGGAAGACTGAGATGGTGGGGACATCTGGAAAGGATGCAGCCTGATAGAATGCCGAAAAAAAGATGGGAATGGACACCGGAGGGAAGAGACCGAGAGGTAGACCGGAGAAAAGATGGACGAATCGGTGGAGGATTCTTTAAAGAGATGCCAGATGCAGACAATGAGATGATTGAAGAGAAGAGGAGTGGTCCAGGAGAGAGATGTCTGGAGGAAAACCCTCGCGCGACTGACAGGAATGAAAATCCTTTCTGGAGAGGAATGAGATGTAAGTAATAGTAGTAGGGAGGGTCATTTCTGGACACCTTAGCTACCGCCCCCTTTTTGACCTTGACTGACCGCGGGTCATTTTGACCAACGGTATTTTACCGACCTTGAACCTTTTTTTCGGCCCCGAAATTTTACCTGTCCGTGACCTTGTTCTTGGGGCTGACTTTTTGGGCAACCTGAATTTTTTACCTTAACTTTTTTGTGCCTTGACCTTTTTTAAGAACCCTGATTTTTTGAGAACTCTCGGTGTTTTTTTTTTTTTTTTTTTTATTTTTTTTTTTTTTTTAAAAGGTCAACACCCCGTTGTTGACTTTGCGTCCTGCCATTTTTGTGTTTATAAAATCGTCTTGTTTTCTTCGTTCATAATTTTCAATCGTCGCGCTTGTCGGGTTGGAATCGCAAATTGCATCGTCCAAAGCCCATCGTTCCGCGTTTTTAACAAGTCCGCGGAGTCCGTCGCATCGTAGCCAGAAACACGCACAAAGAACCACTGCGGTTCCAGCCCTTGGACCCGCCCGCCGGCAGTGCGCCCTGCAGGCGCCATATTCCCGCGCAACGATAAATATGCCATCAAGTGTAACATTCAAATTATTTACTATTGAGTCATTCATTTTTATGTTTATAACTTAACTTTTATTAAAAACATTTTCGCAAACTTAAAACTGTAACTCATCACAGCCTATTATTTAAAACATAGTTTATTAACATTTATTTTTTACTTAATACTTTTTACTTAATACTTTCTTAATTTTATAAATTTTTTTAAAAATTGGTATGTAGAAGAAAAAATCCAGGGTGTCTGATAAGTCAATCATTTTTTACTACAATTGTACGAAATATTTATTAAAAACATAACCTTTACTTACTTAGAGCAGTAAAGTCAGTAAATCAATAGAGGTGTTAGCTAACACCTAAGGGATTAGTTATGCTTCTTGTTTTACTGGCTTTACTGCTTTAACTTTCTAGCTTTACCTATTATTTCTTCCCTACTAGTTTAAACTTTCTGCTTGTACTGCTTTAAACTTTCTGTTTTACTGGTTTAACTTTCTGCTTTTACTGCTTTTAACTCATATGTTTTCTGCGGTTAACTTCTATCATTTATTACATTGACGTACCCTTAAAGCAGTATCGTTAATCAATAGAGTTTTACATACCCCCAAAGGGCGAAGTTATGCTTTTGTTTTCTCCTTCTTACGTTTTAACTAAGTTTACTCTTTAACTCATATGTTTTACTGCTTTCGATCATATTTTTATTATTATTTAATTATTATTAGTATTTGATAGTTCTTAGTGCCATTTACTGCATGTCTATATTTAACGCACACACACACAGCACACAACACACACACACACACGCCACACACTGAGACCACACACACGCACACACGACACCACACAACACATCCGAACATGACTTTACAGTCATATTACGCGTTAAATATATGTAATTTCAAAAATAAAATCAAATATGGACAACGCCAGATAGAATGAAAATCAATAAGGTTGCAAGACAGATAATAAAATAGAAATAAGTGGATAAAGAAAATAAAAAATGGTATGAAATGGTATTTAAAAAACCCCCCAAATAAAATTATATTATTTTAGCAAATGACAAAATATCAACCAAAATTATAATTGAAAATAAATGTGTTATAACAATAATAATAATTGAAATTAACACAATGGAATTAACGTTCCATCATATCCCTGTGCTACAGTGCGGGCACTACCTCGAACAAGATTCCGTTTATTATGCAGTATGGGGCGGAAACCTTTTTAATACCGTTGATTTAAAATGACATTGTTCCTAGTTTATCGGCCCGGCTTTTCATATCAGGAGACCTTAACTTCGCGGTAAATGTTTTCCAGTATTTAGCATTGGTTTCTGGAGTCATCTAGGATTATGATATGCTGTTGTGAAGTGGAAGAATTCATCAGCTTAGCTCATCATTTGCCGTAACGGCTAATGCTGTTGACGTTCTGTATCCTTTGATCATATTGTAGAAGTGTTGTCGTCGTTTAGAGACCATTCCAATCACGAGTCTTAGTTTTTTCGACATTTCCTTAATCATTTATCGGAAGTTAATCTTCGCCATTGCCCTGAAAGTAACATGTGTTCGGTGTCTTTGTTCAAGTTAATCTTTTGCTTTTAAAGAATGTAAGCATAACTGGAGGTCATTCTGCTTTATCCGAATGGCGTAAGATTTAGGGCCAGTGCACACAAAACTATCAGGCTATGTATCTCCCAGGCCTATCTTTCATTCCGTCGAGGTGTCCTAAAATTTTCCAGTATCAGGAATATATTGACCTTTACGGGATGTGAAAACACAGACTGTCGGTATCTACAGTAGAAGTACGGCGATTGACCTAGAGAATCGAAGCGAGATTATATATTCTACGCCTAGCAGCTGTGCGTAAAAGAGCAACAGCTACATTCGGCCTTTGCGTCTTATAGTGAAGCCAGTAGGTGTGTAACGTTCAACTATATGCTATCATCCGCTACAATGTATTGTCCACCTTAAGATCAGCTCTCTTCATTAATGTCCCAGGGACCTGTCATAGCCGTGGCATCCGATATCCTATTCTTTGGAATGGACGTTGAGCTAGTTTTCCCATATGAATTGATGGAGTAGTTAGCTATATAACGCATTCAGGAATTACTTTCAATATTGGTTGGATCAAGTGTTACGCCCTCAATGTCCTTGAAATCTTGCAAGTATTGAAGGAATTCTTCACAGTCTTTAGCGCGTTATTCCATCTGCAACCCTGAAGGCCTCAGTCTTCCATTCGCAGAATGTTGCAACGTATTTGCGAATGTATGTATTTGAAGGTGTTAATTTCGCATATTTCATGGATCTTTTTAATCTCATACCCTTTCCTACAGCTAATTCTAGCTCAGGACTACAGTATACTCCTTTTAAATCGTGGTTTTCGTTGTTAGCCTGCACTTTCCTTATAGCGGTGGCGCTGATGGTTCTACAAAGAGAAAATATTAGCCGATTGTCATGTCGTGCAGGGAGGACAGAAGTGTACAGATTCTTAGGAGGTAATACCGAAACATACGAGAGACCGAAATAAGTGGAATTCATTTCTTGGACGAACTTTTCTATGGTAGGAAGATCCCTACCTACGAGTTTCGTGGGCTTACCTGCTGGAAAGGGTTTTGTTTTCTGGACAAAAGGATACAATGAGGTGAAATCTAGATACTTCAATTGAACACCTTCTGTCGGTGGATAGTAATAGACGAAGGGTTCTGTACGGCCGCCGTACAAGGCGTCCCCTACCTCTAGTTTCGCATTTGCAAGGTCATTTCCAATTGATTGGACATATCTACCTAGCTTCTCAGTTCGTGTTTCTTCGTTGTTGTTTACAACAGCGGCCTCACACTCCTTTTTTCAGTTCGTCGCATTTCGGCATTCCCACTATTCTAATTACTCTACCCTTGTGACTTGTAATCAGCTTCTTGCCTCATGGTGTACTGTAGCCTGATCAGACTTGATTTGCCGTTGGAGAGCTTTCTAATCCGTTTTACAATGCTTTGATGCCCATGAAATACACAACCGTGGAAACGCTATCCATCTTCTTTCATGGTTGTTCCAGTTGGAGGAGGGGGTCGTCATGTATTCAGTTCTATCAGTTTGTTCTTAACTTGAGTTTGGCGGGGACGATAAGACTCAGTTAACGGTCAAAGCACGTAGTCGTTCAGCTGGAATTTACGGTACCCGTCAGGTTTTAGATACCTGTTTTTGTATTTTAAATTTACGCTCGCCACCTTCCTCTGCATTTCGATGTTCGGCCGACCCTATACATTCCACTGACGGTAACAAGCCATTTCACACCATCATCGAGTAGTTTGAATCATCGAGTACGTCCTATTGGCCAGTGGTCATTTCAGGCATATAGTGCATTTTATATACCATAACGATAATGCCGCAATGGTAGAACAATCAAGCAGCAGTCAACTTATGATCCTATAGGAGATACCCCTGATTCTCGGAAGGATTGGCGAAGAATATTAACATCCTGGACACAGTAGGTTGTACAATCCTTCATGATATCGTAGCCTTATCGTTAAATGTTTGGTACCAACGATCAAAATCTGCCTTTTCACTGTTGGACATGCGATGTGTCTCAAAAGCCTCCTTAGCCGGAATTTTTCCCTTGAATTATATCTCGAGGCGTAAGAACGGTAAGGAAAGGAGATCTTTTAAAGTTCACCTGTATTGGGCCCATGCACGGTTAGGAAGTTTCAGGCGCACAGGGCATAAACATTAACGTGTCCTTGAACTGTGAATGTTTTGGTTAGCTGTCATAGTTATAATTTTGGTTCCGCTTCACAGGGTTGGGGGATATGGAATGGACGGTAGGTCGGGCAAGCAGTTTGCTGTAAACAAACTGATTGTCGAACTAACCGCCATTATGAGCTGCAACTAGTATGTTTGACTTCTTGTGTTTTTCAGCAAATCTGAATAAATAGTTGAGAAATAGATCGACAGGACACTTCTCATACTCTCCTGTTGCTTCCAGATTCAGTTTGAATATTTCAGTCCGAGCCGTACCGCAAGTCTCACATGGTGATGAATTGTCTAGTTCCTTCTCCCCGCAGTTATTGCATACTAACATACTCACTAGAATATACGGCAACATATCCGTTTTTATGCGCCATCCTTCCTCTTCACGACTATTATGATTATAGGTTTCTATATCATAATAGAACGTAAAAGTAGGTTTGCTCTTAGCGAAAGCTTCATCTGTTGGAACCTTGACTTTTTTCATGAAACATTGGTGGTTATCGCCCTCTATGCCGTACTTCTCGTCGCATAAGCCACATTTAATTGCAATGCAGTCAGTGCTGGTGTTTCACCTTTTTAGTAGAAACTACATTCTTATCTGCCAAGGTACATACTTTAAGTATTTTGCAGTGAGGTCTTATGCAATTAAGGCAATCCTCATTATAGAAATCCCTATTGCCAATCATCACAGTGCAAAAGTGTAGATGTGTCGCCAGGCATCCCTTTACATTTATAAGTTAAACATTGTCCGCACCTGTATTCAGTGCAATCGTCGTTTTGTAAATGATTAATTAAATGGGTCTGTGAACACTATAACACTGATGAGACAAAAAACAGGGCCATGTACATTTTTAGGAACTACACTGCCTAAAGCTATCTTGATGGAATCTCCAGGAAAGGATAATAATAATGGGTTTCTCGGCATCATATGCCTATTCAAAGAGAGGAAGCCTATTCTGTTTCGTGGGTTTAACATTATCTCGAGTTTTGCGTGCTTATCTTTGGTAAACAAATATACGGCAACTAGTGTTCCTACTATTACTGTAAAATCGTCCTGCCTTTAGGTGGTACTTCAAGTTCAACCCGCATCGATCTGCAATATCTTTACCTATTTTATAGTATTGCAGTTTAAAGGTCTTTATTTTTAGGCGCAGCTTGGCCTGTCTTTTTAGGTACATGAGTGTGGATGTGGAGCTTATAGCATGCAGCTATAGCTCGGAATCCGCATCCTACACTGGGTGTTATTGTTTCCCTATTTCTCGGTTTAGTTTATACAAGGTGTACTTTAGTTGACGTGGGTGTATAGAGTTCACAGCGACGAAGGGTCAATGGTCCCGATTACCCTCCGATTGTGGCATATCTGAACATCTACAATGAATCATCCAACATGGCTGTCTCCCAGCTTGAAAAGAGTTCTAGAAAACGGTCCGATAAATATTGAGCCAGATTTGGTCGAGAATATAATTTCATGCGGAATTCGTATATGGAATTGTCCCCCATTCCTATCCGTAAAAAGGAATCCTGCACGGATGGTATATTCCCGATATACCACTGTTCCTCGTACCTGTTCTATCACACTGTGAATGACAGCTACTAACACATCGTTAATGTCTCGATTTCCATTAAAGATCCGTCTGGTGTCGATACGTACTCTGTACCGATGGTTATCGATAATCCCTGGGTTACGCGTAGATCCTTCACGTGTTACCTTTAACAACTCTGTCGAGAAAGGTGCAGGCGGTTCATCAACCTCCTCCTCCATCATCATGAAATACCTCTACGCGTGAAGGACCCGCAACAAGCCACGTCATCAGCCAGGATCCGGTCCTGGAGTTCCTTCTGGTTTGGCTTTTCCTTGGAAAAGCTATGAAAATTTTCATAAACATTCGGATACATACTATTATGTAACAGCATTTTTCAGTAATATTTTTCAGTAATATATAGAATAATTAGATCATAACTTACCGTAGATTCCGAAGTTGGGATATTCGTTTCAGATAAGGGTGAGGGGGCTCTTCATGTGTATTTGGAGATTCATTGGGTGCCTCAGTGTTTAAGTCTGATTGGAGACGTTTGCGACGTTCAAGCTCAGCCAACAGTCTTCTCTTAACAGGCCTAATTGCCATTCCGGCCACCTCCGACTTTGTGGACACAAGGGGTACTGGCAGTACAAATATTATCACACACTGTAATGACAATAGCATTCATAAGGGAATTTTATTTATATATATAGATTATATATATATATATAATATATATTATATATATATATTAATATATATATTATATATATATATATATATATAATATATATATATATATATATATATAAGAATATCTATTGTTATAGCGTCTATGAATATTAGATAACGCTAAGAAATAATATAGAAACTTACTCTAGGCCGAATCCTATTATCAACGGGTTGGGAATTAAGAAATAAGTCCATCTTTCTCTCCGCTTCAAGTAGAGTTCGCACACATTCCTCATCACTATCCGTAGATATGTCAAGAGCATCCCCATCAGTGTTCACTGGTACAGGATGGGGTTTTCGTTCTCGGTCACCCTAAGCATCTTACGCTGTTAAAATTTTTAAAAAAGGCATGGAATTATATTATTATATTATATATATATATATTATATATAATGTATCAGTTATATATATAATATATAAATATATATATTATTATATATTATATATATAATAATATATATATATAAATTATATATATAGAATTATATATATATAGTATTATTATATCATAGTATAATATATATAATATAATAATATATATATATATATATTATTAAATAATATAAGTAATTTAATCAACTTACCCTTTATGCATTGGGTTGGACAGCATTCTGTCTTTGGTCATCATCAGCATCGAACCTGCATTTAGTAGCACCCAAGCAGCTATCCACTACATTCAACTTCGTATCGAACACTCTATGAAGTCACGGAGTCGGCATACAGGTTCGTACGATCCCACGTGAAAGTGCGTTTTAGCCCCACGTTTTTGATTATTGCAGCCAGTATTTTCGATTTTCTTCTACAATATCTTGTCAACTATCGCTAAAACACGTGAACACAGAAATGTTATATATATAATATATATATTATATATATATTTATATATATATATATATATATGAATAATTATATAGTTATAATAGTATTAGTATATATATATATTATATTATATATCTGTATATATAAACCTTATACATATAGGAGGTATGCAAATATGAGTTTAAAGCATGTAAAACAGGTTAAAAGCAGTAAAACATGAAAGTTAAAACAGTAAAACAGAGGGAAAACAAAAAGCGATACTATTCCCTTTGATGCTAGGTACACCTCTATTGATTTATGAGTTTGACTGCTGTGTAAAGGACGTAATGTTAATAAATATATGAAGATTAAGAAAGTAAAACATAGGTTAAAGCAGTAAAACATGAGTTAAACAGTAAGCAAGGTTTAAAACAAGAGAGCGTAACTACCTTTGATGCTAAGGTAGACCCTTATATGAGTTTACTGATTATACTGCTTTAAGGTACGTAACTGTAATCAGGTATATTGAGTTAAAGCCGTGAAACATATGAGATTAAAGCGAGTTTAAAACATGAGTATAAAACAGTAAGCAGTAAAACAGAAAAGCACTATGCCTTTGGGGGTAGGGTGGCTGGAAGGTATTTCGATTTACTGATTTACTGCTTTAAGGTACGTAATGTTAAATATATGAGTTAAAGCAGATAAAATATGAGTTAAAACAGTTAAGCAGAAAGTAAAACAGTAAAACAGAAAGTTAAGCAGTAACAGCAGCAAGTTAAAACAGGTTAAAGCAGAAAGCTTAAAAGCAGTAAGCAGAAGTTAAAGCAGTTAAAACAGGAAAGTTTAAGCAGTAAAGCAGTAAAACAAAAGCTACTAATCCCTTAGGCTGTTACGGTTAACACAGTTATTGACTTACTGGATTTACTGCTTATTAAGGTATGTAAAGTTTATGTTTTAATAAATATTTCGTACAATTGTAGTAAAATAAAATGATTATATATTTCAGACAGAGTGGACTTTTCTTCTTACATCAATTTTTAAAAATTTATAAATTAAAAAGTATTAAGTTAAAAATAATAAGAAAAATAATGAATATAGATGAGTTAAAGCAGTAACGGAGGCTGAGAGCCTTCGAAGCTGAACAATCAAAAAATCTGAGTCATCAAAGATAACACATCATTATAGGAGACATCAAAGTTAAGACACAAAATATCGCGTGGGTGTGAGTGTAAGTGTAGTGAGTGTGGGAGTGTAAGTGTAAGTGTTCTTATGGAGTTAGTGCATGAGTGTTATGCCTTGATAAGGACCATGGGTGTTTATGTGTGTGTGTGCTGTGATGGAGAGGTGCGTTGTGTGTGTGGTGTGTGTGTGGTGTTTGTGTGTGCAAGTGTCTATAGGTTAGCGTAAGTCGTCTATGGCGGTGTTAAGTGACTATAGCTGTGTGTGGGTGTGTGCATCTGGGTGTGTGGTGTGTGTGTGTGTGTGTATTCTGTCATGCTAGAAATGCTAGAAAAATGCTAACTCGTATAGGAAGCATCCTAAGCAACTTGTAATACTACCCACATCGAATTCCTCATACCTTATAACATAGGGGTAGACACCCATAATTAGGCTATTCTAGGCTCAAAGGGAGGCTAGAAAAGGCTTGAAAAAGTTGGCACTCAGTTGGCAACTATTGGCAGCTCACTTGGGCACTTGTGGCACTCACATGACACTCATTGCACTCACTTGCACTCACCTGGCACCATTAATACTCATAGAATTTCAATAATACCATCCTCTTACAGTATATATATATATATATATTATTATATTATATATATTTATATATATTTATATATATACTAAATATATATATATATATATTTATTATTATATAAGTTCAATAGAACAAACTTCTCTTGCTTAATGTTGGTAATAATATTCAAATTGAACTTGAGGCTTTTCACAGGCAACGGCAGGTATTTTTACTAAAAAAACTCTAATGCTATATTGTCCTGTTATGTTGCTGTAACGTCACGTTCAAAATCAGTTTTTTTGTATTTTAGATTTTTTTTTTCTTCAGTTTAACACTGCGTTAATAAACCTCCCCGAGTGAGATAGAAAAAATGTTCACGTTTGTTTCTTCGAAATCGGTTTCAGATGAATAGCAGAAAGTTTATTCCATATCAAATACGTTATAACAATATGTGTTAAATGTTTATAAATGGATTTAATTTACAAGTTTAATTGTATATTATGAAGTAACTTCGCTATATGTACAATACATCTGTGCGAAACATTTAAAAACGAAAAAAAATATGAAAAAACTTTCGAGAGAGGAAGGCGTGCTTCAGCATTTCAAGAGAGGATGCCAGTAAGCACTTTATATACTTATATATAATATGTATATTATATATATATAATATATGATATATATATATATATATTATATATTATATAAATTATATACTATATATATAATATTTATATATATAGTATATATATATATACAGTATTGGGATGAGTGAATAGTACCAGTAATAAATAAAATTATTTAGTTGTAAAAAATATTTATTATATATCTGGTAGAATATTAAATAAATATTTTTTATTTTATTTAATTAAAATATGGTTAAATTATTTTTATTATAAATTTGAAAAGCTATGTATATAACTTCAGGCTATGTTAATTATGAATAGTTATTGGGAAGATATAAGGCATGGCGATTTTGAAACTCGAATTCCTGTATTTATGTTAGAATGCTTTGGCACCTTATGGGTGAAGAGGAAGCTCTTGTACAGGAGCTGTAAAGTTTGATGAAACGATATTCCTTTTGACAATATTTTAAAACAAATAATTCGCTTTTGCATAATCATCATAAATGTATAGATATATAATATATATATATATATATATAATTATATATATATAATATTAATATTATATATATATATATATATATAATATATATAATTATTATATATATATATATATATATATTATATATATTATATCTTATATAGTGAAAGGATGAATTTTGAAATATAGTATGGTTCTCGGAGAATCAATAAAATATTTGGTATAAGTTTTGAATAAAGAAACGAATGTGTTGGGTTTCGTAAAATCATAATACTTGCCTTGAACTCTCGTTGTTTCAGTAAAATAATAGAATAATTACAAACGATGAAAGTAACCTTAGCTATGGCCTTTCTACTAAGCGGTTCTTGGTGCGTGGTTCTTTGGCTACGATGCGACGGACTCCGCGGAACTGTTAAAAACGCGACGATGGCTTGGACGATGAATTTGCGATTCAACCCGACGAACGCGACGATGAATTTGCGATTCATCCCGACGATGATTAACAAAAATGGCGGACGCAAGTCAAAAAGGTTGACACCACTTAAAAAAAAAAAAAAAAAAAAAAAAAAAAAAAAAAAAAAAAAAAAAAAAAAAAAAAAAAAGGTTCTCAAAAATAGGGTTCTAAAAAAAGGTCAAGGCAAAAAAATTTAAGGTAAAAAATTCAGGTTGCCCAAAAGGTTCAAGCCCCAAAAAGGTCATAGGACAAAGGTAAAAAATTCGGCCAAAAAGGTCAAGGTCAGGTGTAAAAAATACCGTGGTCAAAATGACAGCGGTCAGGTCAAGGTCAAAAAGGGGGCGGGAGCTACGGTTCCAAATGACCTCCTTACTGTAAGTATATATAATATAATATATATATATAATATATATTATATATATATTTATATATTATATATTATATTATATATAAGTTATAGTATAAATATATAGTATAATATATTATATAATATAAGTATATAAATAATTTTTAATTATAATATTTGATATATATTATATATATAGATATAAACTGGTATATATATATATATATTAATTATATATTAATATTATATATATATATTATATATATAATTATATATTATATATAGTATTCTTTATAATTATTATTATATTATTATATTATTATTTCATTTATATTTTAATGATTATATTTATTTATATAAGATTATAATTGAGAAGAGGGAGAGTCTTATTGTCAGTTACTTACCCCATCTTGAATGAATTAGCTCTATCTGGGTTAATTACTCTATTACCTGCTTTATGATTTCGAATATTTTTAACAATTTTTTCATATTAACTTATTTTTTATTATTTCTACTAGAATTCTCTCATTTCCTCATTTTTCACTATTCACATTTTACCTTCCCCAACTCGCTAATACTCCCCAACATTCCCTCCCCTTCAACCTTCTTCTCTTCATAAAATTGGTTCTCCTCTATTCCAGTCACGCCTTTGCTCTTCGCTTTAAAAACAAATCAACTTCTTCATTTTCTTCTCGTTAGAGAGAGTCAGTGAGAACGAGTGAGACTGAGATGTGAATTTAGTGAGTGAGAGAGACGAGGGAGATGAGATAGAGTATTTTTTCGAGTCGATCCGATTTCTGATTTTTTTTCTTTTTCTTTGAGATGATGAGAGTGACGATGAGAGATTACGAGACTGAGAGAGGAGATGTATGAGGAGATGATGAGATGAGATTAGATATTTGCCATAATGCGGGATAATCGTGTAAATTATAGGATCGGTAAATGAGAGAGTAAAAAATGGAAAATCTTATATAAAGTTTGATATAATAAAAAATAAATCACAAACTTAATCATTTATTTTTTAATATCTTTTATTTTCAACTTAAAATTTTTTTCATTATTTCTTTTATTTCTTATTTATTTTTTTTCTTCATTTTTTTAAGTTTTTCTTATTTTTAATTTTTTATGCGTAATCTTATACACGTGAACTGTATATACCTTGAATGTAATATAAATATATTTTTTTATATAATATATTTATATTCATTATTTATATATATCTTAATATATATATGAAGGTTATATATGGCCTGGTTTGTATATATTGTTGTTTTTCTTAGTATATATTTTAGTGTTTATATATTATTATATTATTATATATATTATGAATAGTATTTTCTAAATTATTTTTATAGGCTTCCATATCTTTATATCTAGATGTAGTATTACAAATTAATATTTTATTTATATTTATCTTTATTATATATTTATTTATATATTATATTTATAGATTTATTATTTATATTTTTTTTTTATATATATATTTATATATTATATTATATTATTTACTATTATATGATTATATTATTTTTTATCAGTATTTAGTATATTTAAGGTTATGTATAATAGTGAGTATTTTTTTTATTTCTTTATTTTTGTTGTAGTAGTATATTTTGATATGAGAAGTGATATTTTCTCCTTATTATGTAATATTATTATGGTATCATATATTTAGATGTTTGCTAATTGAAATAATGCATATTGGAGTAGGGTTAGATTTTATATTATTTTTTTATTTTTTTTTTTCTTTGTGTGATTTATAATTAATATTTTTGTATTAATGATATAATTACGTGTATTATTTATAATTGTCGATTATATTTTATAATAACTTATTAGCTAGTATTTATTTTTTATATATTTTTATATGTTAGTTTATGGTGGTCTTTTATATATGATTATATATTCCATTTTATAAAGATTTATACTTTTTATCCCTTGATTCAAAAACTTGTTACTCTAAAATTTTGACCGGTGTTTTTTTATATATATGTGTAGTGCTTGTGGTTTGTTAGTACAGTATATACAGGTATATTTGTTGAGTTTACATTGAAATGTGATTTGTTAGGTGGATACTTATATTATTTTTATTTTTTAGTTAATCATACTTATTATTATTATTTTTATATTTCAATTTAGAAAATTTATTTTATTTTTATTTTTATATTTTATATTATTTTTTATTATTTTTTTATTACTTATATTATTTTTTTTTTTTATTTATATTGTTTTTATTTATTATATTATTTATGTTATTATATCTTTTTTCCTATTTTGTACCTCGAATAAAGTTTCACAAAACTTTAAAATAATCTTGTTATTGTGACTTTATATAGTTATATTGTTATATATATATATATATTTCTTGTTATATATAGTGTTTTGTATTATAACGTTCGAAAGTATTCTTGAGTATTATTTATTGTTGTTAGTCTACGACTCTTATATAAGGCCTAGATATTAGTCTACTAAACGACACTAGATGCTTTTTTACGTATAAATTTTTGTTTCTTATTTTATAGATACAAATATATTAGTATATTATATTTTTTGTGTTTTATAATAATAGTTTTTTTTATTATTTGTATTGTTTTGAAGATATTTCATATTTTATGTCATTGTCATTATTATTATTGTTTGTGGTTATTTTGTTTTTGTGTCTTTTGTTTTTTAGTATTTAGTTTATTTTGGGGTTCTTTGATGGAGATGTGTTGTGTTGATAAGATGGAATAGTGTGTATGAAATAGTAAATGGATTGATAAGGTTAATCGGTTGAATGATGGGAGTCGGGAGATGTGATTCAGGCTCGGGGGTTTGTTTGTATAGCTTCATGGTAGAAGGTGTTGTCAACTGGATCGCAGGTGACGAGTTTAACATATTTAGGCGATTAGTGTTGGGATGAGAAGGGGAACGGATTTAATGCATGTTTGTTGTCGTTGTGAGTTGTGTCATGTGTAGATGTTTTGTGGACTGGGAAGTGGATGGTTGGCTAGATCTGAATCCTGGTGTGGGGAGGTGGATGTTGTGTAGGTGGCGTGATTTATGGTTTGGGTTTTTGTGTGTTAGTGAGGTACTAAGTCTTGATCGTGGTGTGTAGCGTTTTCGGCATGTAGATCGTGGTGGGATGGTACTCTCGAGCGTTAATATTATATTTTTTCCTATGTAGTGGGTGAACTATGGTCGGGGAATAACAGACTATGTATGTTTAAAAGTTCTTTCTTGTTTTTCAGATTTATGACAATCTTATGGCGTCTCTAGGTGTTAGAGAATGATTGAAATGAAAAAGGAACGCAATTAATTAGTTATGCTGGTGTGGGAGGAAGAAAGGGAGTTAATAAGAGAAAACGAGAATACATCTAAGTTAACCTAAGATTTTTCATATTTTACATATTTTACTGAAAATACGATTTGTCGTTTTAACTTTACGGTTTTAAATTTATGTTTTAGTGTGTGAATAATCAGTAATCTCTTATTCAGTTTGTTTTTTATATTTTTTTATTTGTTATCTTTGTCTGTTTGTTTTATTCGTGGTTTCTTGTTTGTGGAGGGTGTATCTTGCATGATCATGCAGGCTTTGCCACAGACGCGGGCTTACTAGTGACTTTACTAAATCCGTGGCTTGCCAATCTAACTCTGCATCCGTGGAAAACCACCTCTCTAACTCTAACCCTAACCTTTTGCTTCTGTCTGAGACCCAGATTATGCAAATTTCATCCTTCTAAAAAAAAAAACCCCTCTATTTTATTGCTGCAGAACTATAACTATATTTCATTAATTTCCTCTGAAGGGTGGGGGTATGTGCCTATGTTAACATAAAACTCCTGTAACACGTCTCTAGAAATCTCGAATCTTCCCTAACTTCGATGTTCTTGGCATTAAATCTTCTTACTTCTACTATCACATAATCTTTGTTTGCTACTGTTCTCCTTAAACAGAACATGATTTCTACGCCTTTTTATGAATATCTTCTATTGATTCTCTCACGAGGACTGTTTAGTCTTCTCAATCATCAATATCTGTGAGGTCACGTACTTATTGGGGTATATTCCTCACATAGTACACAACATGAATGGTTGCGCGGTCTGCTCTTAGTTTTCTTACTGACTGTAGTGGGGTAAGAGCCGATCATCATCCTTCTTCAACGATCTGGAGCAACTAATTATAAGAACCCACAACATTCCGGATCGTTCAACCAATTCTTAAACACACGTGACCTTTATTTGTGTGTGGGTGGTTTTTTTTGTTGTGGGTTGTGTGTGTTCATAACCTTATCCATTCTCTTCTATTAAATGACAAACACTTAATCGCGCCTATTTTGGAAATCTGACCCACCTGTATATCTCTTTATCTTAATATTTATATACTTTTTTCTGTCCAGCTCTCTGACCCCAGTTACGGGGTCGAAATGTGTTTTTTTTTAGGCTGATCGGTGATGTGGTTGGTTTGTGTATTTTGGCCTGAGGGAGTTGCGCTTTCGACGCTTAACTTCTACAATTGGAGATATGTAGTGCTGGTTTAGACTCTGAGGTATCAGTGCTTTTTAGTTGTTCTGTGTGTCCTCGATATAGTGGGTGGGAGCTTTAGATCGAGTTGGATTTGGTGTTTTCTGAGATTTCTCTATTCCTTCGAGCTAAAGTCGTTGTCATGCTCCTCATGAATCCATGGTTCTGGATCTGATTGGCATGTTTTGTTCGTGGCTCTTTCATTCGTAGATTGAGAGACAGTGCGGATATCGGTTGAGGTGAGAAATTTTTCCTTCGTTGTGTGACATCCTATCACTGCTTTGGGCTATTTTTCATTACTAGCTAGTTGATTCGGTTTTGCAGGGATTCTTCTTCGTATCGGAAGCATAAAGCGCGTTGCTTCATCATAACGAAGTGCCGTCTAACCTCCTAGTATGCTTCTCCTACTGAAAAATCTTTCTTGCCTTCTTGCCAAAATACATCTCTCTATACATATTTCTAGAAATTTGCCTTTTTGCTTACTATTCGATCTGATGGTATCTGTTGCTAACTCTCCAACTAATAGAAGGCCTTAATCTCTCTTTTGGTCATCTTATGTTCCTCTTTACTCAACCTGGCTCGTATTCGTTGCATGTTCTATTCTCGTTGCCTCCTTTTGCGTCTCTTTGTCGTCCGTATGCCTGGTTGCCTTATGGTCAGGTTTCGATGGTTGGGTGGTTGTGTTGGTTGTGGTGAGTGTGGTTGTGTTGGTGTTTAGCTGTGTGTCGAGTGCGGAATGTACTCCTGAGAATCTGTTGGTTTGTTAGGAGTGTGGTTTGGGCGCCTTGGGTGGCATTCCTCCTCGTGTTGCTTGCAGTGGGGTTGCTTTGCGCGGTGGTATGTTGGCCCGGCCCTCGTTCAACTATTTCTCGTTTGGCTCTGAATGTACTAACATTTATTCGCTGTCTCGGAGGTGTTGGGGATAGCGACGCGACGATGGTCCAGCGCCGTGTATCGCTGAAAGAGAAGAAGCCGGCTCTGATCGTGTCGTAATATCGCGCCTATTAGCTTGTCACTAGTGTATTGCGTATCCAAGAGTTTGTAGCGCGTTTCTCTAACTCGTCATGGTCTATTCTAGTCTGGAAGTGTCTATTCACTTGTCGTTCCGGGGTATGATCGTTAGTGAGCTGCTTTTCGCCGCGCTCTGAAGGGATGCTACTGTGCGAATAGAGCTTTCTATCTTACTTGATTATTATGAGTTCGCTGCCTTAGGGAACACTCGGGAGACTTGCGTTGTTGTGTTGCGCATCTGACATATTAATCAGTTGGGTATGACCGGGTTGGATTTGGCTTTGGTCTGTTTTATGGGCAGGCATCAGGTGCTCTCTCAATCTCTCTCTTGCCGTTTGGGTTTGGTCCCTTTCTCTTGCTTCTATTTCAGCTAGTTCTCTTCGAATATCGCTCTTTAATATCGGTAGGCGTGGTTGTTACGGGTGGCGACTTCTTCTTGTTGTTGCGTTGCAATTGTTTGGTTTCCTCAGAGTGTAGTCTTGTCTATATTAGAGCTCTGTTTGTTTGTGTACTGCTGTTATTTCTTATTTTTCATTAATGATCTTCTCACCGAGCGATCATCAACTCTAGTTCCGAGTCGGTGTTGGGCCTCGCATGATGAGCTCGGTCGCTTCCGATTACGTTCAATGCTTTCATTTCAAGTTCTGCTTCCCTCTTTTGTGTGCTTCGTTAGAATTGCCTCTCGTCGTATAAGTCTTCTCATCTTTCGTCCTTTTGTGATCTTGAATTGAGTTTCGCGGGTGGGGGGTGTTACGTGGATACCTTGTTTGAAATTTATTCTTTTAGAAATACTAACTTGTGTTAGCAGAGGTCTCCCTCTCTAAAACACTTCAACTTTCCTATTCTCTTTCGACGTTCTCTTTACTGCTCGCGGTTGATCGGGTCATATAAATCCGTTGGGTCCTTTAACTATAAGACAATAAATTATGTCTTGGGGAGATACCTCACATGCACTGGGATGGGGTTGTTTAGTGTCTGGGCTCAAAGAGCTTGTGGGTTTGGGTGGGGTGGTGTCAGGTCTGGTGTCACGTTCTGGTGTGGAGACTGCGGTAGACTTTTTTTTCTTCTTGTGCTCAGCTAGCTCGCGAGGCTATACAAGGGCGTCGTTATCCGCCCTTCTTGTATGGTTAGTTAGTGGCTTCTCAGTATCTCGGGTCTATTCGGTGGGTCTCTTGGTTTCACCAGGCTTTGTGGACAGGGGTTCTGGCGTTGGGTGGTGAGTCAAAGCCAAAAGACTTATAAACTGTTCCTACTTTCCAGTGTTCAACGGTGATCCCTCGATTGTCTCTTTGCGGTGAATGGCGGATGTTGAGTGCTGTTGATCTCTTTGTTTGGATGTGGAGGTATGCCTATGCAGCTGGCAGGTTTTGTCTCGGAGGTGATGTGGAACTGTCGTCCACTCATGTGCTTGACCCGCCTTTACGACGCTCCCTTAAAAATGTGAGGCAGCATGGTATTCCGTATTGGCTGTGTGTGGAGGATCTTGGTGAGTAGGTTAGTGGTGCTGTGTTATGCTCGGCGTGTTATGCAGTTTTGTCTCGTTGAGGGTTTGTTGGTGTAAGTGGAGTGTAGTTTCGCTGTCTCTGGTTTGAAGTTGCTTCCTTCGTTTGCCTGTGCAGCCTCTCTGGTTCTGTGTGGAAGCTCTCGTTCCTTGCGTTCTTTGTTTCCGGTGTGTGCGTGAATTTGTTTAATCTCCCGTCATTTCAAAGCCTGCGTCTGTGAGTTCAGGTCGGTATGGTTTGGCGTTGTGGTGTTCTTTGTGCTTATGGAAGATACACCCGCCTCCTGGGATAGGCTCTGCCCGTGGTAGTTCGGATGCTAACTGTGTTTAAGAAGGTAATTAACAGAAGGAAAATTAATGTTGAGTTTATTGCCTTGGTCATATGTGGGTAAATGGTGATGGGTTGATAGTCTCGGTTGGGTTGAAGTGTGTATAGGTTTAGTGATTGTTAGTTTGGTGTTGTTGTTGTTCTGGGGATCGTACTCGGGGATGAAGACCGAGAGAAAGTGGATTGATTCAGAAAAGGAATGCCTGAAGGAGAATGGATGTGAGTTTTTCAGAGGCGAGAAAAAAAGTGCTTTGTAGGTAGAGTTGGAAGGAGTAGGTATCTTGAGTGAGGGTGGAGGGAATTGGTGTGTGAGCTTGTCGTCGGAGGACAGTGTAGGGCGTCTAGATGGGACAGATGTTAAAATGCAGGTGCTTTCCTTTGAAGGTCGACGTTTTTACAACGAGTGGTGTTCGATTTATAGATGGAGGGTGAATTCCGTTACCAGTTACTGGTTAACTTGAGAAATCAAAGTAGCTTCTCGTGTTATGAGGTTATTGCGTTTCGTTGAGATTTGGAGTAGTACATGGTGTGAAGCGAACTGTTTATCACTCCGGTTCTTTTAGGTTGTGTTTGACACACGACTTGTGATTACAGTGGGTTTTTTAAGTAATTATTTGTGTTTCTGTGTGATGATTAGAGGAAATATATCAAACAGAGTGGTTGGCGTTGCGTGTATTAAAAATAATTACTAGAAATTATCTGGTAGTGAAATTAAGTTACGTCTAGGTAGATTATGCTAGTATAGATGAAACTAAAAAGGTGTTGGTTTTTTGATGTGTGAGTTTGCGTGTTGTTTGCATTTCAATTTGTTGAGTTTCATTTCTCACTGTTGTTTAGCATGTTCTGTTGGTGTACTCTGTAATTATGAGAAATAACTAGGTGCAGCGTTTAATTTAGTGTGGTTGTAAACGAGTAATATCAACAATATTTTGCTTTTGATAAAGTTTTTACAGTCTCTCTTGAATATTGAATACGTTATTTTCTTTTTTATAGAATTTTATTTTGTCTCAGTTTATGTCCTTTATTGAATTTCTTTATATAGGTATTAAATATGGAGATATTTTTAATTTCGAAATTTTTGGAACGTGATCAGTTGTTAAGAAGATTTTTATTTTTCGATTTCATTTCGGTTTTTGGAACCAAATGTAAAACTTTCCACATGGATACCTTCATCCATTTTTATTGCTATCAAACATGAAAACTAATTTTTCATTGTTTTACTTCCAATTCCTTTTAGTTTCGTTCAATTTGAGCTTTACATACATAACGATCCTTGGTTACAATAGATCAATAAGATAATTTTGAGCGTGTTCGTATATATACTATAATTTATTATATATTTATATATTTAATTAATTTTTTTTGGTCAAACCATATATCATTATATAATAGTCTTATATTCTTATATATATATTTCATTATTTTATATTATTTTATAGTATTTTTTTCTATTATTTTCCATTCTTCACATTTTTTTTTTTTTTTCTTTTTTTTGGGTGTTTTTTATTTTTTTTCTTTTTTTTCTTTTTTTCTTTTTTTTTTTTTTCTTCCGTTTTTTCTGTCTGCTTCTTTTTTTCTTTCTTTGTTGCTTTTGTACTCTCTGGTCTATTCTTCATTCCTTCTTGCTCTCCAGAAACTATTGATTTCTTATGAGTCTCTCTCTATCTTAGTTAATATTTACTTCGACGATTATTGTTCCTTTGATGGTCTTTATACATACCTCATCTTGGCTGTTGTTTTCACCTTTTCTCAGTGAAACTACATCGTCTTTCTTTTGATCCCTCGATATTTCATTTTCTTTCTCCCCATGTAGCTCTCCTAGTTATCTTTCTATCATTACTTTTTCGGTCGTTGCATTAAGTATCTTCATATCTGTCCTCATGGTATGCTTCTACAAAGCCATCATATAGTGTAATGGGTTTCGGGTTCCTTGCCCTGTTTCTTCTCGTCTTTCTTTTTTCTCTCTGTTTATTTGTTTATTTTTTTTATCTATTATTTATATATTTTTCGGGTTTTTGTTTTTTTTTTTTTTGAGTTTTGTTTGTTTGTTCCGTTTTCTTTATGATTTTTTTATTTCTGTTTTATTTCTTTATTTTGTTTGTTCTTCTTTGGTTATCAGAAGGTTTGTTTTTAGGGTTTTTCTTTTGTGTTTTTTTTTTTCTTTTTTGTTATTTATCTCATTTATTTATTTTTTATTCTATTATTTTTTGTTTTTAATAATATTTTTTTTTTTATTACTCATTTTATTTTATTTAGTTTTTATTACTTTAGTTTTATTGAATATCTCTTTTTGTTAATTTTTATTTTGCGTCATTTTTTTTTGTTATGGATTATGTTTATATCTTTTTGTTATTATTGGATTTCTTGAGTCTACTTTAGTTTTAGTTATTACTTATAATGCTTTTTTCTAGTTTCATGTTTGGTGTCATACTATTTACTTTTATTATATATATAATATTTAGAGTGACCTGTTTATTTGTTATTGTTTCTGTATCCTTGTATTTTTACTTTATTTATATTCATTTATAGAATTATTGTTTCTATGTCTTTACTTATGTTTTAGTCGGGGTTTTTTTATTTTCCTTTTTCTATTTTTTATGTTGTTATGTTTTGTTGTCAGGTATGGGGTTTGGCGGTTCTGTTGTTTGGGTGGTGTGGTTTTATGTTGACTTTGTATAAGGGGTGGTTTTTTTATAAGGTATATTTTTTATTTTTTATTTTTATTATATTATTATTTATATTATTTTTATATCATTAATAATAGTCTTTTTTAATACTTATTACTGTATATCTTCCTTCCTCACATATCTTATTTTTTGATTACACATTATTCTCTTGTTATTTTCACAATGTGTAACATATCACCTCATTAAATTTTAATTATTTTAATTATTATTTTTTTTATTATTTTTATTTATTTTTTCAAGAATTTTATTTATTACTTTTTGTTTTTTTTTATTTAATTTTATTATGATTACGGCAAGATCCTTTTAGATCTATTTTTTTATTAGATTTGTTTTTTTTTTTGATGTGATATAGTTATTAGTATATTATAGATTTACATAATTTGTATCAATATGGTTGTGTATTACTGTTGTTTGTATAAGATATGGTTTATTGTGGTATGTTGTTAATTTATTTGGTCTTATTATTATTACTGTTTGGAGATCAGTACAGGCTAATACAATAAATAGCCTAATCCTTTTGCGCCTTTTCCTAGTTATATTATTGTGATTTATTATATATATTTATATTTTTTTTTTTATATTATTTTTTATTATGTTTTATTTTATATATTTATTTTTTTTTTTTTGTTTATTTATGTTTACTATAGTATTTTTATTGAATTATTATATGGTTTTTTTTTTTGTTTTTTTTTGTTATTTCTGGTTATGATTAGATTGTATCAAGTGTTTGTAGGATGTATTTATTTTAGGGTAAGGTTCTTTGGTGTTTTGCTGGTATAGCTTTTTTTACTATTGTTTTTTTATTTGTTATTTTTTAGTTGGGGTGTGTGGTATGTGTTAATGTGGTTAGGTTGATTAGATATTATGTATTTGAGTGTGTATAATGTTTGTATTGCTTCTTTTCGTGAATTCTTCTTTTTTTTTTCGATCATAGCTATTTCGGTTTCGTTTGTATGTTCGTTAGGAGTGGCTTATTTGTGTTTGAGTCTTCTTTGATTTAGCATCGTAGCAGTTCTTTGTTATCATTTCATCTTCTTTATTTGTCGATTATTTTAATCTTGTTGTGATCTTTAGATTTTCTCGTTTATTCTTTATTTTTGTTATCATTTTTCTTTATCTTGATTTCATCGTGTTTGTTCTCTAGTGGATTCTTCCTTTTATCATTCTTCCCCAACTTAGTTTTTTTTTGGGATGATCGACATGGTCGTTTTTCTGTTGGTTGTGTTAGGCCGGCTGCAACGTAGTGATACGAACGTTTGGGGTAGGGTAATTTTTCGTGTTGTGTGCTTAGGATTGAACGATGTTGAATGGTAATAGTTAAGGGTGTGAGAGTTAGAGTCACATCGTTGCTTGGTGATTTTTGCGTGTTAAATTTTCGGGATTATTTTCTGGAAACTTATCGAAAAGATATATTCCCGATTCTTTTACGAGTCATTCTTTTTTTTACCTTTAATGTGTTAGTGAACTAAGTCCAGTAAGAACAATTGCTAGTGGGATCATAGGTTCTTCACTTTTTTTTTTTTTTTTTTGGTACTCGAGCGATCTTTTTTTTCTTCTGTATTTGTTGGCATCTCGTCATCGAATTGTTAGAGTATTCATCTTTTTTTGGATGATTAGTGTAGGTTCACCAACTTTCTCCTTGTCATCCATTACTTTTCTCACCTTCTACTCTATTTTATTGCACCTTTCTTGTCGCTTCTTGCCAATAATTTCTTACTATTTCCTTTTCTTTCACAGTCATTCTTATTTATACTGAGTCTCTGTTTAGGTGTCTTTTGTTGGCCTTCCGGCTCACAGCGGTCGAGTCCACACCTCACACGTAGTTGCATCTGTGGTTGAGCGCGAAGACCCGACAATTTGCGATCCATCTCCTTGTCCACGGTGATTGTTTCCTGTGAGCAGTGACCGGATATGTGTACCATTCTTTCATTGTGTGCTATTGGTTTTATTTTCGCTTATTTACTCTCTTAGTCTTCTTAGCATCGCTAGACAATGGCTGTCCTGATACGTGTCATGTCCTCTTTGTATGGTTGAGGTTTTTGTGTTGGTTTGGTGTGGGTATGATTGGTTGTTTCTGTGGTGATCGAGCTTTGGATTAATTTAAGCGTTTCCTATAGATTGTTTGTCATCTGGAGTTTTTCTATGTTTAGTTTGTGGGGTGTGGGGAAGGTGATAACGGGAGAGTTAAGTTAAATTGTGGTGAGCTGTTATGAATTGTGTGCAGTTATGGATGTTATACTCTGTTATGTGCCAGTACCATGATTCGACTATCATATACGATTTAACTTACTTGAGGTATTGTGAATTTAGCATTAGTATCATGAGATATGGGCTATATGAGTAATAGCTATATTGTTAAGTTAGTGCATAAGGTATGTTTGTGTGTGAATGGTTATTAGGGAGTAGTGTTGGATGTGGTAGATGAGTGAGTGATTGATGATGATTGGTATGGTGTGGTATATGTCTAATATATGATTGAGAGTTATTATATAGATTGATTATGTTATTGGGTTATTAGATATATAATTATGTGTGAAGGTTATTGCGTTATTGGAGGAGGGTGTATGGATCATTATAGTGGTTATGTCAAGGTGATATAGGGTAGGTTAGTTGGGTTAGTTTTGTAATGTATAGTGTGATTGGTGCTTTATATGTGATGTGTATGAGGTAGTGTGGGTTTCGTATATTTATGGTATATTTATTATATCGTGATTGATATTATGGTGTTGTGGTGTTTGTGAGGTTTTTGTGTGTGTGGAGGTGTTTTTGGGGTGGGGTTTTGTAGGGTGAATATAGTGTATATGTAGATGTGGGTTGGGTTGTATATAAGTATGGTTTGCTGATATTATTGTTTACATAGTAGGTGGGGGGGATGTAGTATGATTGAATGGTATTTGAGGTTGTATTACATATGAAGTTATTAGTGGAGGATATTTAGTTTTGGATTGTAGGGGGTTTGTCTTGTATGGGTAAGGGGGGGTGTGTTTATGGGGTGAATGTTATTATATTGGTTGTTATTGTATGGGATATAGGTTTTAGCTTATAAGGTTTTTTGATCGTAGGTTGAGTAAGGTGCTGTAGGGCTTGTTATATGTATTGTAATGTCATATATATTTGTTTGTTTCGTATTAATAAGTATGGACTTTTTGGTTTTATATTTTTTTATGTAAATGATCTTTTTTGGGTAGGAGTATGTATTTCGGTATTTAGGTTTTATATGTATACGTGGTTTTTTATGTTATATATTTCATGTGGCTTTGATAGTGTAGTTGTTATTAATGTTGGTATATATATGTTGGTGGTAGTTTGTCATGGTTAGTTATGTTTCTAGATAGTGAGTATGTTGTATATCTGTGTCTGGTGATTGTATATTTGACTATATGGGTAGTGAGTACACGCTTTTGCGAAGCAGTAGATATTTGGATATTTTATTTTGTATCCTACTATAGTCAGTAATTTGTGTAGTGATATATAATGGTTGATGGAATGTGTTACTATTATATATATATATATATATATATGTGTGTAGGTGGGTTTGTGAGTGTGAGGTATTATACTTTATATATATGTATGGTGTTTTATAGGTTTATTAGTGTGTGGCGAATTTAGTGGTATTGTAAGGTTGTTAGTAGTGAGTTAGGCAGGGTGTGTGATAGTAGGGGTGTATGATAGTAAGTGTAGAGTAGGTGTATGATTTAGTGTATAGTGTGGGATTAAGTTGGTTATTTAGTTGTGTGGGTATAATAGCGTGTTGTGTATTATTTTAGGTATGTTGGATGAAGGGAGGCTGAGAGAGTGTGTGGAAGTTGTGTATTGAGTGTAATATATAGTGAGTTATAGTGGTAGTTTTATTATTGTAGTTAGTGGGTAGTATATGATTATTGTGAGTGTGCTGTAGTAGGTTATTTTATGGGGGTTGATTAATATTTATTATTAGTTGGTGTGGCTTGGTTTGGATTGGTTTGTAATTTAGATTCGCATATAATTTGTTTAGCTTCTGTACAAGCGAAAAATAATTGATATTTAGGAGGTTCTAATAAGGAACAAAGAAAAGGACTACCGTTATAAGGAAGTAATCTAGTCCTCTTTAGGACTATCAACAAGAAGAATAGATTTTACTTGAGGTGTCCATTGCACACCCCTTCTTTTAGGAACAGCCAGTTTTGGGGTTCCAATATTCTCTTCATAATTATTATATGACACAGAG
This sequence comes from Trachelipus rathkii, assembly GCA_015478945.1. NCBI lineage: Eukaryota > Metazoa > Arthropoda > Malacostraca > Isopoda > Trachelipodidae > Trachelipus > Trachelipus rathkii. Next base: position 22,472 of record JABUQX010040138.1, on the reverse strand, counting down.
TTTTTTTTTTTTTGGGGGAAATTATTTATTTTTTTTTATGACTTACTTTTATGAGGGATTTTTTGCTCGTTTGTATGCACTGTGGATGTGAGTTGGGATATTTTGTGAAGTGTTGGATTTGGTTATGTTGGATGTGATTTTGAGTTTATGGTTAGGAATAGTGAATATATATACTGTGAATGTGTTACGTGTTGGTATTTATAGATTGTGAATTCTGGTGTATATACGTGTGTTTGAGATATATATACGTGACTGGTGATAACCTGAGGAGTATGGTTTGTTAGGTGTTACTCAGTTAGAGATTATGGGTAGTAGTGTAGGATTTGTAGGTGAGCGGGTAGGTGTATGTGTGAGATGGGGTAGGTTTTGTTCTTACGGTAAGTGGTATTGTTTATGGGGATATGGTGATGTAATATGTCTTATTGTACTTTATCTGTGGTGAGTGTGTTATTATACGTGTATATGATTTGCTCTTGGAGTGGTTTTGTATATTGGGAGTACTTTATATATCGGTCAGGTGGGTATAGTTATAGTTGGCTTTTTTTTATAGGTTTTGTTCTTTGTTTTTATGTATTTTTATATTATAATACAGTATATGTTGTTACTGTTGATTACTTTGGTCTGTTAGAGATGTAATTAATGTATGTTATCAGTAAGGGTATTATTATTATTTATATATTGATAAGTTATTTATTATTAATTTGTTATATTTTTATTATTATATTTTTTATTATTTCTTATTATATATTATTTTATTAATTTATTTTTATATATATATATTATATATTATTTTATTATTATGAATTGATATATTATTAATTATTATTAATTCTTATTTTATTTATATATCTTTTTTAATTTATATTTGTGAATGCAGTTATTGCTATTATATATTATTTTATTTGTAAAGTTTTATTTTTTAATATGCATTTATATTGTATATTAATAAATGAAGATTTTCATAAATATTGGATATTGCAGTTTTATTATAATTATTCCTTTATTTTTAGTTTCTCTTATATATATCTTTGTATATAGTTATTTGATTCATGGTCCAGGAAGTTGTGTCTCATTATTGTATGGATATATACTATTTAGTTTTGTTTTCTTTTTTTTATGGTAATTATTTAAGATAATCAGTAATTAGTATATATATGTTTATCATATGTATATATTTTTTTTTATTATAGTTTTTTGTTTGACAATTTTGTATATATATATTGTATATAGTAGTATTGTTATTATCTATTTTTCCTGTTTTTTTTTTTTTTTTAATATGTTGATTCAAATGAATTTACGTTTTTATTATTTTCTTGCGTAATAAATTATTTTTTTAATATTTTGTTTCTTTTGAAGAAGAATTTCTTATTTTATTACCAATAACTACTAAGTTGATTTATGTATTATATTTGTGTATTTTTTATTGTTATTTTTTATTTTCTTTTTGGTTTATTTTTAGTTTTTCTTGATTATTTGGTTGGCGTACTATATATTGTTCTTTCAAAAGTGGAAGATTAGTCAGAAATAGTTATAATGAAATAAATAAGAATATATATATATTATTTATATGTACTATTTTATTTAACTTGGTAATATCGTATGTTGATATTATCTTATATTGTCGTATTGCAGATATATATTATATGACGTAGTTTATATTTAATTAGTATATATTATAGGTTTTCGCCCATTGTAAGTATTGTTATAGTATCTATATGAGTTAATATTATTTATATAATTTATTTATAGAATTTAATATTTAGTATATTTATTATATTTTGTTATATTAATTTTTATTTGAATATAGCTACGTGTAGTTGTTATCTCATTTGTTTTATTATATCATATATTCTACGTATATTGATTTCTGCATTGCTATGTATTATAATTATATATTTATCTATTATGTATGTATTTGTAGTTTTTTATTATTTATATTATTATGTTATATTTATTATATATATATTTATATCTTATTATATTATATTTTATCATATATTTTGATAATTATATTTATATTATATATATATTTAATATTGTGGTATATTTATTAAGTACGTATTTTTTTATTTTTTATATATATATTAGCTTTATATTTTTTCTTTTTTATATTTTATACTGTGTAGTATCTTATATTAACATTTGTATCGTTAAATTGTATTTAAGCTTTATTTTCTAATTTATGTTTATGATTGGTAATATAATATCATATTCGTATGTAGGTTTATAGTATAGTCTTTGTTATAGTCTATTATTATCTATATTGTTTTTTATTATTGAGTTAGTATATAAGTTTTACTATATGTTATATTCTATTATATTAATAACGTGACACATAGATAGAAAATTCTGTGATTAATATATATGTTTAATTATTACTTATAATATTCTAGTTCGTATTATGGTGATGGTGATGGGTATGAGATAGTGATTTGTGAGGTAGCTATATTCCGTTTGTTCTCATTATACGTATTTTTATCTATTAATACTTTTTAATTATATATAATTAGTTTAATTTGATATTATATATAGGTACTGTTACTTATTTATTCGATATACTTATATAGCTTATGTATCATCCTTATAGTCTATTGTACTTCTGATAGATATATGCTTGTTCAGTATATTGTATGGGTATATATTTATGGTAGTTTATTGGTACTGTTATAATAGGGGATCGTGCTATAGGAGTTATACAGTAGAATGAATATAAGTATATATATTCTCTTTGTTGTAGTATTATCGTAGTAGTTACTGTATGGGTTTGTAGGCTTTATTATGGTTTTAGTAGATTTATATATTTCTATATTCTATATTTTATAGGCTATATACTATTATATTTTACTTTTTATTATTTTTTGATTTTGTCATTCTGAAGATAAGAAGTATCCTAGTGATATTCATTTTTATGTGTATTTTTATACGTGATAATGATAGTAGATAGTATTTGATATATGTTTGTATATTTTATTTTTTATCTATACTATGTTACTATAGTTATTTTTTATTATCTCTATTTATTTTTTATAACCTTTCATTTATTTAATTACTTTATTATAATTTTTTATAGCTTTCTATAAAACTGTTATGTTATTAGTAGAGCTAGATTATTTTTATTTTAGTTAATTGCTATATATATTAGGTATTCATATATATTTATTTATATCGGCTATTTTGCGAAAGCTTACATGGGTCGTACAAAATGGTCCAAATTATACATTTATTTTAGGGTTATATATATTAAATATTATATATATATTTGTTTTATTGTATTTTTTATACTTGTAATTATTTTCTTATAATTTTATATTCGATATATATATTTTTTTTTATTATTTATTCTTTTTATTTATTTAATTTTTATGTATTTTTTTATCAGAAATGTGGAATACCTTTTTACTCGGTATGTTTCATTATGTATTATTTATTTTGCGACACAAAAGTATATTTATTTTATTTCATTATATTTAATTTTTGATTATATTATTATGTTTAAAGTCTATTTTCTATTAATTTTTTATATTATTTATTTTTTTTTTTATTTACATTAGTTTTGTATTTTATTATTATTAGTATCGCTTATTTGGTTTATATGATCTATTATGAAAATGGAATATTATTAGCTCTAAGTATTGTTATTTTTATTGCATGTTTGTAATCACTCTTCTAAACACGTGGACTTATAATGTCTAACTTATTCTGTATATAAGTTATAAGACTTATAATAGCTATATTATTACAATATTACATATGTCCTTTTAATTTTTTTTCTTTCTTGTTTTAATTTTACTTTTAATGCTTCATTACTTTTTTTAGTTATTTTTATGTACTAGAACTTATAGTTTTATTTATAATATTTTCTATATTATATATCTATTATTATTATTGATATTATATTCTTATTAGTATATATATATAATATAACTTATGTAGTTTCATGTATAGTGTGTATCGTACCAAAAATCTTAATCCAGTTCGATTTCACCGTTTTTTGAAGTTTTGTGAAGAATATTTTGTGGGAACCTTCTTCTGATTTTATTTTTTATTTTTTCGACGTTGGAAGAGTTTTTGCTTTCTGGTCTTTCTTTTTCTGGGAAGTATACATTCTTGCAGGTATCTGGGGTTGGAGGCACATCAGTATCTGTGTTTTGGGATTTATCATTTATTGTGTTGGTTTCATTTTCAGATTCTTGAGTCAGGTATTCGCTAACGTTACCTTCAGTTTCAGAATCGTGGTTCAGGTACCCTGAAGTATCGTAACCTTCTGTTTCTGAATCAGAATTGACATACTCAGTTGTAAATCCGTCGGTTTCTGATTCCTGATTAAAATATTCGCAAGTACTTTTAGTAGTTGCTGAATCGAGTGTTGTATATTCGCTTTCAGAATCGGATTCTTGGTCATTAACTTCCCCATCGGTAGCCATTAAATTCTCGGAACTTTTAGGCGTAATAAATGCTGAAGTTATAGAATCATTAACTTCAGAATGGTTACTCAGAATTGGAGCACAATAAGGTAAGCGTTGAGGACTTTCTAAATGGTTCTCAAGATTTATTTCATTCCTTTTTTCCATGATATTTCCCTGATTGCATTTTTCCTCATCCCTTTGACACAAAATTGAATCATTGGTTTTGACAATAAATTTTAGGAAGTCTTGTTTATTCTCAATTTGTTCCTGGCCTAGTTTGTATAGACTGTCTTCACTTCTGCTCATTCGATTAAATTCTCCAACCATATTTTTAACAAAATTTGGCTTTGGTGATAATGTTGGCACTTCGAAACCGACAGGCAAACTAGCTGGCTCTCCTGAGGCACCATTTCCCATATCCAACAATTCTTTGGCAAAATTAGCAACAGAATGTCGAAATTTAGGTTTTTTATTATTAAATGCTTGTTGAAGATATACCTTGCCTAAAGAGTTGCTAGAAAAGACCTGATCAGAACTATTTCCAATTAAAGAGGCGCTAGAAGAGA
>JABUQX010040138.1:0-10000 GCA_015478945.1 Trachelipus rathkii | reverse complement strand
TTCTACATCGAATGTACGGACACGAACCCCCCTCCCGTTATGGATGAGGGGTTTATCTATCGACGCCTTGTACCTTTTGGGAACCGGCGTGTAAACTTCTATGGAATGAATTGTGGCTTGGCGGTCGTCGGATGTGCGATAACGTTGTCCATATTCATGCAGCAATTCTGCGAAGCATTCCGTTTTGTTAATGTACCCTCCAACATGCTGTGTATACTGGTCACGTGCATGTTAAAATGTATGGCTTGACTAAACAACCACTCTGAAGTTATACGTTTCAATACAACTTTATTATCCATAACTGACAGCAAATCATATAGCTTTGAAATGTAGCTGTTAGTTGGTTATACACATTCACATTGCCGTATTTATTAGGCACATTTCAATGTAATCTAAAAGGGTATGCATTGCAGTATTTTAATTTAATCCTTTGTTAGACTGTATCGATATTTTTAGAATACTATTAGATATTAACTATTGTATTCGTAACCTAATTATTTCGTATGAACGTTTCGGCTTTTTGTAGGCACATTGATGTCTACGGCAGGACGTCTAGTTGTTTATGGTTACATTGCGTGGAAACGAAGAACCGTATCAAAAATGTCGAGAGGAGAGCCTCCTCATTTTTTATGCGCTTATCACAGAAGCCATTAAAAAATATATCCAGCCCATTCGACATTCTCATGTTTGTGCGCGGTTTTCGTATTGCGCGTGCGCAGGACACCAACGTAAAATATCCCATCCTCCTAATAAATTAAATAATCGAACTTTATTCTTACACATTTTCTTACTTAAACATCCCGTACGGTGACACCGCTGTAACATAACTTGTGAGACACCCATATATATATATATATATTATATATATATATTAATAATATATTATATATATATATATTATATTATATATATATATATATATAATATATATATATATATTATTATATATATATGATATATATATGATATTATATATATATATACTACCTTTTTTTTCCAAGATTGGGATAAGGTGCGTGAAGTAGAAGAACATGACACAATTCGAAAAGAAAGCCCAGCCTACCGCCCCCTCTATACTTATTAGTGAGAACTCGGCGCAGTCAGAAAAAAATCTACCTTTAGAGCTTCACGGGACCGACGACGGACCCTTCACTTATTGGCATATCGTTCAAGTGTAGGGATTCATCCCTGGTCCCAAGTGCCACAACCTACCCCCTCACAAAACCCGCATTCACTCGTATTATGACCTTTATTCTCGCCTCTTGGCCATTTCAACATTTCTCTCCTTGCAAACATTCGTTTACTGACTCAATCCACTTTTTCTTTCGGCTCCCAGACCATCAGTTTTCGCTAGTATACATTTAAAACAAGTAAACAATCCCTCATGGTAAGACCCTAGTGCACTCAGACTTAGTTTCCTTTACATCTCCAAAGATTGAATTGATCCAGTCACCTTCCTGCCCATTCACAACTTTCCTACTACACTCTTGCATCATCCGTTCCCTTTCATTCAACATATCCTAAATATTTAAAACTCAGACACTTGTTCCAGATGCTCACCATCTACATAACTTCACACGAGGACTGTCCTCGACTGCACAACCATAATGTTACTCTTATCTACGTTTACTTTTAAACCCCTCCTTACACCTCCTGCCAAATCTCTCTACCAATCCTCTCAAACTCTCTTCAGATTCACTACACAAAACCCAATCATCCGCAATAAGGTAGGGCACCCTCCACTCACCGCCATTCTCCATCATTCTAACACCAGTTCCTGCCACCACCATTTCTAATTCTTTCATAACACATCCATATATAAAAAAAATTATTGGGGGAAATAATATAATTAATTTTAAGGAAAAACAGAGGTTATTGATATAACCAATCACTTATGACACCCATTTATTGCTTACACACGTTCACTATCGTCATACATAATTTTGATTCCGTATATATATTATATATATATATATATATATAAGTATATTATATATATATATATATATATATAGTATATATATAATTATATATATATATTATAATATATCATATATATATATAAACTATATATATATATATATATGATATATATATATATATATATATATATATATATATAATATATATATATATATATTATTATATTATTATAGTATATATGGATGGCCCCTTCAGTAGTGTGTATATCAGAGCGATTATAGAGTAGGAAGAAAGGTTTACAAAAGTTATTTTTTTGAGCAAGAAAAGTTAACGATGTAGATCACTTAAGTTTACATAGGAACAAGCTGCATATTCATATTCCGAGTTTATCAAATTAACGAGTGAAAGGAAACAAAATAGTTTTCTATTTGATGATGTTCATTGTCCCATCATTAATGGTTCAAAAAACAAATGTAACCGAACCATAAATTTAGAGAAGAGAAAGTGCTCAATATATCGTCTCTCTCATCATTTTATTCCTTGACTATCATTGTCTGGAGGATATTAATACTATCTTCAGAGTTATTACGAGAGGAAGACAAACAAGTGTTTGCTGATTATTATCATAATGATATCTTTTAATGATTGGAGTACAATGATACAATTGTTTAGAAATTAAGAATAGGAATTTTGCATGGGATGGGAAGACATTTATTTTTATCATCAGAACGGCCCGTACTGCAGAAAGAGTCATTAAGTTTCTTGGCAACCTTAACAAAATTTCAGAGTAACGTCATGTATTACTGAAAGTTAGCGAACTTAACCCGGCCTGCTTATTTATTTGTTCTTACTGAGCCATGCTTCGAATGCATTTCAGCTGGTGGCCGCATTAATCATATATTTTGAAGAACAGGTCGTTGACTCTTTTGTTTGAGATGTCACGACATTTCTAATGTTGATGACTGACGGAGTTTGTGCTGTTCACTCAAGAAAAAAACATAACTTTCTTTATATTGGCACCAGCATCTCTCAGGACACAGTATATCATCTGTGAATAGGTTCCATTTCGACAACATTTCATTAAATACGTCACTGTATGTTCACCTGTTTGACATTCAGTGAGAGGTTCAGAGCACCACACAAAATTTTTGGCTTCTGAAATAATTGTCAATGGCATAACTACTCAGAAAAAACAAAGAAACTGCTGATTGAGTATTTGACCATTCGTTGGTGGAGAAAGCATAACGTGGATGATTATTTGATAGAGGTTATTAATTCTGAACTTTTTCTCTCAAATAATATCCTGGTAGACTTCCTTATAGTAGTGTGATGAAAGAGACGATACTTTTGCTAGCCGTACAAAACAAAGAATTTCAGCGTGACGAAGCAGAAGATCATCCTTTGCTATAATTATCTGTAAATTTACTATATCCATTCTTTATGATTTTCGTTTCATTGTCCCATATATTTGTATTTTTAAATTAGTTTCAAGAGTAATCTTCTTCCGTCTTAAATCTGAATTTGGATCCTTACTTTTTTACTCATTTTCCTTTCTACTTTTTCCTTGTGTTTGCTCTGCTTAGATAGTTCATAACACGGATATCATTCTTCCTTTCTGAGATAATTACGATTGCAAAGTGTATGGTTTACGTTCATGGGAAACAATATCGAAGTAATTCCAAACCACACTGGATAAGTACTATTGGGCGAATTCCTTCAACTGTTGATTTCGAGCGAATATACTCACAAGTACGAGCCTCTATCAAATATTATATGCTATTTTATTTCGATTTTGACTCAAATTACTGTCACTACCTTGAGACGGCACTAGTCAACTATTCAATCAGTTCTCACAACAAGTTGGTTAAATTTTCTAACAAGTTTCATCAGAACATTTTCTAATAGTATTCCGAGTTCCGAGTGCAAACTGCAAATAATTTATTTTTATATTTGTTGAATGCGAATATTTAAGCAGTGCGAAATATATATATATATATATATATAATATATATATATATATATATATATAATATATATATATATATTATAATATACTATAATATTATATTATAATATATATATATTATATAATATATTATATTATATATATATCTCTTCACACCTTTCTTCAATAAAAAAATAGTCGCTGGAATTGTACAGTTACAAACAATTTAGGCTTTTTCTTGTGATGTACAAAAATTAAAGTATTCCCGTTTAAAACGTGTTATTAAGTACTGCACGCAAACGATTTCGTGGAGTTCGTTTGGAAAAAGAAGCGGAGTATGTCCGAGTCGCGATCGGTCGAGAGCATGGACGCGTGAGGTTAAGTCTGAGGTCAGAGAGTGCAGAGAAAAATATGAGACTGTGTAGAAAGGTATGTCGCATGAACCCTTCTCAATGGAGGAGGTATGTGAATGAAGAGTTCAGAAGAGCAGTGTCCGTTTTAATTATAATAGTATAAGAAGAGTGGTGCAACAATTCACTTGATCAGACGAAAAGCCCTAGACTCAACCATTTAAAGAGGAACAATGTGAGTGTAATCACTCCAGATGAGTGAGGCATACTCTATACAGGGGCGAACGTTCTATAGATATCAAGCTGAGGTGGCGTGGTGTGAAGAAATTCTGAAGGCGCCTCAGAACACCCAACCTTTTAGAAGCTTTTTTAAAAAGAGAAGTAATGTGAATCCTTCCAATTAAGTTCAAGAGAAAAAGAAACACCAAGTATTGAGACAGACGACGAAAGGTTTGAGTTATGTTTGTTTTCAAAGAATATTATAGCCGTCGGGAAAAATTATGTGGGAGTGGAAGATTGGAGGAGCTGAGGCTTTGAGTATTAGAAAAACAACCTTGTTCCAATGCCTCAAAGAAATTCGAGAAGATTCAGATTCTAGTGATCCAAGGGTCCCCTTCTAGCGTGAGCTAATTGTTGTTGAAAAGGACGTCTATCAAAAATTAGGGGAGTAATGAAGGGTGAAGTCGCCGACATTGAAGTGGATGTGTGATCTGAAGCATAAAGAGAGTCTTTTATGAAAATGTAGAAAGATAGGAAAATTTAAAACAGGACCTGAGCAACACCACTGATTTATAAGATTTAAAGGCATGAAGCAATGGCATTCACCAAAATACTGGAGAAGAAAGAGGACCAAGAGACATAAAGCATTGGCGAGCAGAGAAAAGATTAGAAGTAATGAGATGTTTTTATAACCTTCCTGCTAGGGATAGATTTCGAAAACTATAGAAAGAACAGAAGTTAGAGAGATTGGCGATATTTGGAGGTTGAGACTTGGTTCCCTTTTTTTGTAAGGAGCACCTTTCCAGCAGAAAAAGAGCCAAAGTAGAAAGACAGAGGCGGAAAAATTGAAAGCACAAGTTGCAAGCTTGAAAGCACAAGTTTGAGAACTATAGGAGAATCACCATAGAAACCGTATAAGGCTTTCTTATGTTCAAGCTCTTGAAAAAGCAGGAAGATAACATCTTTGAAGAAGTTACTATTATTAGCATAAAAATGTTTGGAGGTAGGTGAGAAGAAGCAATATCAATGGAATCGGTCTATGTGGAATTAGAAGGAAAGGCTTGAGCCAAAAGTTAGCTTAGTGGAAGGTTGAAACGGCAGGTATGCAGACGAAAATTACTTAAAAAAGGGTAAGAGGAAGAAGCAAAGTGTAAGATTTTAACATTTTTTGAAAATGTCAGATATTACGTGAGGGAGAGGAGCCAGTAAGATTATTGCATTTTCTACTGAGAATAGGAATTTTTAGTGTCCTGGAGAATAGATTTTGGACGATTATGGGATGAAATATAAGTTGCATGGGTTTCTGGAATTTGAAGAGGAATGTAATTCCTGAAGGTAGCGCCCCTGTGACTAATAGAATGAGAACAAGCGGAGTTAAACCAAGGTTATCTAGGTTTAGTTGAAAGTAAAGATCATGGGGTGCACGTCTCCATGCCAGAGAGAATTAGTTAGTCCTTTGCACACTCCGAGAGACCCTTTCCACGGAAACTGTAGTCATTCCATTGGAAATCATAGAAGTACGACCGTAATCCGACCCGTTTTAGCAGAATAAAAAATCCGAAGTGCCAAAAACGGTTTTCTCGCCGTTAGTCGGGGGTCTTCCCTCCCCTTCCATGCGGACGACTTGAAGAGACAGAAGAAGATAGAGAGAGATAAGAATGTGATTGGAGGAACACAGAGGAGGAAAGAATTTAACAGAATAAGGAGAAGGATTGGAAATTAAGAAACCGTTGGCTTGTTGGTTTCATCTCAAAGGCGGTCGGAGAGATACGAGTAGGGAACTCGACTAAGCTGCTCAAATGGGAGGTAATTCTGGATAGAAGCCTTAGCAAGTTCATAGACTTTATCTTGAAAATTTCAGAGGAAATCCCTTGGCGGTGTTGAACGTTGAAATAATCCAAGAATGATGATTTCATAGAAATGTGAAGAAGAGAGAGAATGTGTTCTAATTTATTATGACAGGTTATATTGAGCAATTAGGTAGAATATTCGGAAAACTTCAAATCAAAGCCACGGGAACAAACGATTGCACACATTGGCACAACTGCCTTTTGCTGAAAATTGAGGGAAGAAATAGTAAGAGTCAACAAAGTAGAGCTTGAAGTCGGAATGCTTAAAAACCTAAATTTCGGTAAGGAATGAGATGAGGTTTAGAGGAGGAGAGGTGATGTTCAACAAAATGAAAATTAGAATTTAAAAACCGAGAAGGTTTCCTAAATTTTTAGGAGAAATGCGACCGTACAATCAAAATAAGGACCGGCAATTCCATGAAGGGCACCAACTCCATCACCGGAGGCTGTCAATGCATTTAATGTGATGATAGTAAGGGTTATTCTTTGGAAGCTAACCCCTATAGGTTTTCAAGCTAAATGGGGGCTGCCATTTTACACCATTTTTAATTTTCTTTTTAAAGAGGTAGTGTTGTCGTAATTGTATTTTTGGTTGTTGTTGATAAGGGAGAGCTTACTCCATCGTAAGAAGAAATATGGATATGAGCACAAAAGGAGAACAGATTGGGCACTGGAGGCCATGGGATGTTACTCTAAGACTCTATATTGTGCTGAATGATGGGTATAATCTCATCGCTAAAGGAGCGCTACTTCCTTCTCATATATATAATATATATATACTATATATATATATATATATATATATATATATATATATATATATATATATATATATATATATATATATATATATATTATATATAATATATATATGTCGGGTGCGGGTTGCGCGTGCGTGTGCCAAATTTCTGTTGCGGTGCGATGCTGGTGCAGCTGTTGGCTCGCTCTCGGGCGGTGCGGTGCGGTGCGGTGCGGTGCGTGCGGTGCGGTGCGGTGCGCACTGCAAAAGAGCCGAGTGCGGTGTGGTTGCGGTGCGGTAGAATGATGGGTGGGTTGCGCTCGGCCACTGGCTGCTGGCTCGCACCCGCTTCCCGGCCATAGAGAGAGACGCTCGCGCGTGCGCTCGAGAGATATAAATAGATGAGCTATCTAATGCTGAGCATTATTGCCATTCTACTGTCTGAGAATATATATAACTCTCTCCTACTATTTCCATACTATATACGACATATAATATATATATCTCTATATACTCACTACTGCGTGCTTACTATTCTTCTGTACCTATACAACACTCGATAGGCTATCTCACCGTATGTGTCGCGCCAGCTAATAGCATCTAACTCTCTCTGAATCGTAATAGATAACATTGACTATATATATATATATTATATATATAATACTTATATATAGTATATATATATAATAATATATATTAGAGAGAGAGAGAGAGAGAGAGAGAGGAGAGAGAGAGAGAGAGACAGACAGACAGACAGACAGGGACAGACAGACAGAGCAGAACAGACAGACAGACAGACAGACAGACAGACAAATATTGACAAATATTTATTTATGCAACAGATGATTACAAGCATGAAAAATGTAGTGTTGAGGTTAATATTTTAGTGAGGCGCTTCTTCAAGATTACAAATTTCGAGATGAAACGCGACGGAAGTTCAAAGTTTTTTTCTTTTTTATATATAATTTAAAATTAGAAATTCTAGAACAACGGTGATAGAGTACTTATTTCTCTTCTTTTACTTTTCTTCTTCTTCTTCTTCTTCTTCTTCTTCTTCTTCTTCTTCTTCTTCTTCTTCTCTTTTCTTCTTCTTCTTCTTCTTCTTTACTACTACTACTACTACTACTACTACTACACTACTACTACTACTACTACTACTACTACTACTACTACTACTTTTCTTGTTCTTCTTCTGCTGCAATTTTGTCATCCTCTTCTTTGAATAAAACAGAAGGAGAATAAAATATTATTTTAGAAACTCCTTTTTATAAATTTTCCATTTAAATATTCCAGCAATGCAATTTATTTCTTTAATTAATATTTAAGTTTTCATTCTGCATCCTCCTTCTAAATTACTTAGAAATGGGAATTAAAATAGAAACGTTTCTGCTCCCCCGAAAAAAGATGTTGCAAAAAAATGATAATAATAATAATAATAATAATAATAATAATAATAATAATAATAATAATAATAATAATAATAATAATAATAATAATAATAATAATAATAATAATAATAATAATAATAATAATAAGTAGTAGTAGAAGTAGTAGTAGCAGTAGTAGTATAACCATTATCATTACTAATATTATTGTTATTTTTATTATTATTATTATTATTATTATTATTATTATTATTATTATTATCACAAATATTGATGATTGTAATGATAGTTTACCCTCACTATTATCTAACGCAGGTGGTTCGTCAAACTGTGTGCTGCGTCACCGTTTTGAGAGGTGACGCAGCTTCCCCTCAGGGGTGACGCGAAAGATTTGAACATTCAAACATTATTATACTTTCAGTTCATTTCATTTAAAAAATTTTAATCGATTTTAAGGTTTCACAACTTGTTTAAAGATCATAGATTTTAGTATAATGTTAATCTTACTATTTTATTTATTAACCAGAAATGTGGATAATAATAGAAAACAGAGTGTATTATAGCTTAAAAAAGGCTAAGACAATTAACTTATGTGGCAAAGTTTTTTATTAAAAAAAGCTGAATTGCTGCTAAATACATCTCCCTGCAGGAGAAAGATACAGTGGGCAAAATTATTGAAGGAATAAGTGAAGAAGGAAAATTCACAAGAAATATTGAGAATATCAAGCATTAACTAAGAATCAATTAGTGGAAGAAAAAGCCATATACAGGATGAACATGGAGGCAAAGAATGTTTTCCAATATTGCAACACTTTTTTGACCTCAAATGGGGTTGATTTCTCTCGTGATATGAAATCCATTTTTGTAGAACACTTATCACAGCTTATTGCCGGGTTTGAGAAGCACTCCAACACTGAGCGTGATGGCTGATAAACTGTCTCATCTAAAAGTTGCTGATGCAGCTGCTCCATATGATGTTTACCAATGCAGAAACAAGGGATATAATTAAAAAGATAGAATAGAATGCTGCACAAATTCGTGAAAAATTGAAGATAAAAATTTAAAAAAAAAGTGGTAAGGAAGTAAAGTATGAATTTTATGCACGTTAAGGTACAGACGTAAGAAGATAGGACTGAACTGAGATGCTAGTAAACCTCAAAAATTTAATATCCCAATATTGCTACATGATAACTACTATTTATGAACGAAGACTAGAATATATATACGGCTGTCGACTGATAAAAGAAAAAACATAAAGCGATACAAAGAAAAATACAAGAATAGAAAGACGAAAAAATGAAGGGAGGCTAGTAATCCAAGTGCTGAAATCCCGAGATTTTCGAAAAATGTTAGTAAGGCGATCAAGACAAGGACAATCCATCCAAACTAGAATAGAAACTAATGAAAGAAGGATGTAAAAATTTAAATTATAAATTCACACACAAACAAAACACGCATAATAATATATATATAAAAAAAAATAATATATGAATAAATAATATATAATAAAAAAAGTATAAATCGAATAAGAAAAGAAAAAATAAGTAAATAAATAGAAAAAAAATAGAAAAAGTAAAAAGAAAAAGAAA
>JABUQX010040137.1:22500-43901 GCA_015478945.1 Trachelipus rathkii | reverse complement strand
CTAGGCCGCAAATATGAGTGACTGAGCCTTAAGTAGTGCATAGAACTATGACTGACAGAACAAGACAAGTACTAAAAAAAGAAAATATATAAAATAAAATTATAATAATATATATATATATATATATATATTATATATATATATATAATATTAATAAGCTCTAAATATAATTTCGAGTTTTTAGCACACAATCTTATAATTAAAATATTAGTTAACCTAGTATATATATATAAGGGTGACGAAGATATATACGGGGTACATACCAACTCTAAATGAAACTCACCACCAGACCCTTAATTTTTTTTTCACAGCATACCTACTATCGACTTAATGAAGAGATTTACAAAAGGATTATATAACTTTTGCCACTGTATTCGAAATGTAAATATTAAGTAAAGGTTGGCTTGAGAAACATCAATTTTACTCCTTTTTTCTGCTGAGAGTCGTTATTTCTCGTATTTCATAACATTATAACTATTAGCCCAGCACTTAGATAAATTACGTCTCTACACTTGGAACATCCAGTTGGATTATATGGATACCTCAAAGCAAATATTTCCTTATGAGCAAGTTTACTTAATAAGCGTGGAGTAGTAATATTATAACAGTTTGCATTAACTTTTCAACAACTTATAGTATATAGTATTATATAGTCTATTAATTATAGTTTTTTCACTTAGGTGTATTAAGCTTTCTCAATCATTTAGACATACTAAATATCTTTTTTAGTGAGTAAAAATTTGACGCTGTGTTTCATCATACTACTGGACTGTAGAAAATTCTTCCAGTGAATCTGATTTTGATTGATTAACTTGTAGAAGATGTTGGTTCTGTAGACTTTACGTTTTTATATTCTATATTAAAATGGGATGGTGAATTAATATATTATATCTAATTCGATAAGGAAAGTATTTTGAACTAGCACAAAACTAACAGGATGACGTATTATATAACTTGAGTTTTCTATAAATTATATGTGTTACAAAAAAATATACATGACCTTATTTAAATAAACGGGGTAATACTGGCAAGTTTGCATAAGTATGAAGGGTTCTAATTATCTCAAGTCAAGAACTAAAAGTACGATTTATTTATAGCCCTAGTTTTATGAATATCATCTTATTTATCACATTAATTTTTAAACGGTCACAATATATTTATATTTACATCTTGAATGATGGTTTACAAAAATTCCATTCCTTTCACACTTTGAGATTAATGGTATTACATATAAACATCGGAGACAGAAGTCACTGTAGAGGTAGCACTTGAGATTATTTTATTGGCATCAATAATTCATGTTGAACTACTGATTGACCTCTATAATTTAAATTATCACCAAAATTCAGTTTATAAGGTGAGATGCGATAGAGTTTCTATTCATTTACATTTTGCTTAAGCGCAGCGGAATGTGAGTGCGTGAGATGAGCGCCGCCATGTTCTTCTGCGACACACTTCCACCTATCCGACTAATTGTCTGCAGTTGAACCATCTTATCTTCTAAGTATTTTCTCATGTATATAAAAGCTAATATACAATATTTGAGAAGAGATAGAGTGATCTGGATCTCACGTGCTGTGTATTGCAGAACATCAATCCACGGTCTAGCAGAGGATAAAATAAGCGCGCAGCGAAAGATGTGGATCTTCGAAATATATAGAGCGAAGTATATATTGACAGTATTTACCGCGGATCTTCCCACAGCAAATATGCAGGATTACACCTACCTGCATCACTAATATATATAGTAGCATTAGAGAAATGTTTTATCACACCAAAACTCTACAGTACTATGCTTAGTACCGATATTTACACTAAAATAACGGCCTAGTAATAAACTTATCTTCTAGGCTCTATTTTTGCTGTTGTCTCTCAGTATCATTATATCATAACCTTTTCGGTTATCTCAGGAAATGCTGCTCACATATATATGATACAAGTATCGTTCACTAAGAGGAGTTAATCGATATCGTTGTCCGTGCTGACCTTTTATGTGCTTGCTTATCTTTGACGAATCTCCTCTTGACGACTATTACAAGCTCTTATCCTCACTACAGAGGAAATACATCTCTCTCATCACTTACATATAATAAATGAACCTATGTTAATTAGAGAGAAATGGAGTTATGACTTAGACTTTCGGCTAATTTACGCTAATTATTAATATCTCTTAATATTGAGCATATGTTTCTAGGTATATATATAATTACGTTAACTATATTATATATATATATATAATACTTATATAATAATTTCTTCCTCGGCCATTCTATCTCTTCAGAAGGTATCCGCCCTCGAAGGGTTGTACTTCTAGCTATATTCGCTATATCATCTTTTATCCCTCACCATGCCCCAGAAGCAACGACAACTTCGTCGTTTTCTGAGCATGGGAAACTTCTATCACAGGTTTATTCCTTCGGCAGCAGGCATTTTGCGTCCTCTTAATGCACTTCTCAGGCCTTCTCGTAAGGGATCTTCCGCCTCCATCTCCATCAGAGTGCGCTGATGATGGAGAGCCCACAGAGTCTTATCTGCGTGTTCTTCCCTCTACCAGGCTACAGGAGGCTCGGGTCAATTCTTCTGTTTCCGGCATATATACATTTTTTTGGAATCGTCCACCATCATCGGTCATTCGCTGGTTATCCGACACGCATGCAATCACAACAAGAGAGAGCGAGTCAGCATGTGTTACGGTAAGTCTCGGCGTTCTTGCAACAGTGATTCTTTGATAGGGCAACTATGGTGCGGCACACACTCGGCATTCACTTATATTATCTAGGTAATGAGCTCCAGCCTTCCGAGGGTAATGAGTGATATTTATCGGTGAGAGAGATAATTGCTAGCCTATCTAACCTAATATGCCCTAATATCAAACATTTTCTGAGGAGTACTTATTATATTGGACTATGGTTCGATTATGAGAGTTTATAATAATTATTCACTTTAAGAGACCATCTGCCCAATTATATCCTAAATATATATATATATATATATATATCTATATCGACGCATATTTATAAACGTCATCTATATAATTACTATAGAGTATTATTTGACTACTAGTATATTACACAACTAGCGGGAGAGTATATCGTAGGTATGATGCTGGAAGAATATTCGCTAGATTGCACTCTTTTCTCTAGCATTTTAATTAAGCCATTTTCTCCTCTTCCTTCATCAATTACGTATATGTAGGAGATTGTCAACGTCTTTCAACTAATCTATTATAATAGACCTATAATCCATATTTTATTTGCCAACTTCACTACTTTTGATATTTATCAGTAGTGTATGGAAGTTTTCGGATTATTTACCTAATTTCCACACTTCTCTGCGACATGGTCTTACTATATTAACGTTTAACCTATATATATACACCTATATATATATATACTGTCGTTAACCTCTTCTCAATTAGCGTCGTCTTAGTATTTCACATCTAATTAATACTCAACGATGTTTCAGTCAATATTACTCCAGTAGGTTTAAAGAGGTACACAGGTATCATAAGTTCACCTGAGTAAACTCAATTATATTGTCCTATGGATATCACTCCGCTATATATTCATTCTCAAGTAGAATATTAAGCTTTGATAGACTTAAAGTAGTTATGCCTATTTAGCTGCTAAACGTGCAAATAAAAGTCCATATATAGCCTAGCTTATCACCTGTCGATAACAGTATATTCTATTTACCTGGACTAATATATATAACTGATATTCGACCAGTAGTACCACATTGACTATATATTGGTCGGTATAGGTTCCCCTATCACTCCTATCAATTATTATAAACGTGATTTACTACATATATATATACTATATATATACACCTTTATATCGAAGGAGGATAGAAGTGATTGCAACACGCTGATAGGTCCGAATAAGTCTAATCCTCTATTTATATATATACACATAAGATACTATTATTACATATGTGAATCCGTATATATATTCATACAATATTGCTTAATATATACCGCAAGTATAAATATATATATAGAGCTTTTTTTCATTATCACTGGAGTTTATCAAGTAAATTCGGAGGTATATACTATATATATTATCATTATATTATATTATATTATATATATATATATATATATAATATAATAATATATATAATATATATATATATAATACCTCATATTTATTAAATCAGGATATATATAATATATATATATCATTACATATTCACTAGACATATATTGATATATGTAAACGATAATACTCATATAAATAAAATTTTTATGAGTTAATTAAAATTTTATCTACTTCACCTATAACAACTCCTAATTCTACCTGTTAAAGGTTATATGAGAATTTAAATGTTTTCTTTATGAGTTTATAATACTAAAATAAACGTATGATTCGTTATATTCATTTATATATCATGAGTAATATAAGTAATATTCACAATATATATATATCACTACGCCAGTATACCTTAAGGATAGTATATGTATATTTGAGATATAATAAGAGTTCCTAATCCATATATAGGGTATAAGTAAAATCTTCCTATTATTATAGATCCGCTCATGGGTAGTAGCATTATAGTGAATCGTTAGGTGAACGTATATAGGGAAAAAGTCTCATTGAGTGTTGTAGGGGATATAGTCCCTGAACAAGTAACTCTTTCTTGAAAGACTGCGTCAAAGTGACATGAGGCACTTATTGGCATAAGACAAGGTGCATTTATAGTGGTAGAGGATGCCCGTGGAATCAATATCTTCTGTTATTTGCAACTACAAATGATTGATTAAAAATGGCATGAAGTGCGCAACACCCTGAGGTTGTGTCCCATCTGGGCGCAAGGGATAAACCCACCAATTGACGCAGATGTCATAGTGAAGGTCCTTGAGGTTACCGTGAAGCCACTAGGTGGATTGGTCATAAGACTTGCCGACGAGTTCTCATAAAATTAGGTATAGAGGGGGTGTAAGCGCATGGTGGCCTTTCTTTTCTATGACTTGTGTCATGTTTTCTCTACTTTTCTGTTTACCGGTCCATTGCACGCACGCTTACCCCGCTGAGCTTGCCTCAGTTCTTTGCGGGAAAAAGAGTACTAGGTAGATGATTATATATATATTATATATATATATATAATTATATAATATATATATATATATATTTAACACATTACCGAATTATACAGAGTGTAAGTATTACATTATACCCTTATTACCATTACCTCTGAGCTACCTACTTATAACTGATCATTATTATTACTAATTATTTTATCCTATAATATATATATATAAATATCCTATATATATATATATAATAATACTACTATATATATATATATTATATATATTTGAGCTCGTTACTTCACGTTACATGTGCCGACTCTAATGGAAAGCCCTCTCCTTCCTTACGATATATTAACCGTCGCATACAATCTACATTCACTACGGTCAGAATACTATATACGAATTCACTGTATAACAACATACGTATATATATTATATAACTAGATATATTTATTGTTTACAGTTCAAAGTATATATATATATATATAAACATATATATATCCTCATAAAATATACGAGGCCATTCCTAGGTAAAAATTAGTTTATCTACTTTGTTTTTCTATTTTTTCTTCAACAGTCTTACTGACCTTTGTTACTTCTGAGAATGATGAATACTTATGTGAGACTCGCAGTGGTTATTTAAATTGAGCAGTCGAGAGAGAGGTGTGGTTTACTAAGACTGTGAGTATCATTAGCAAACTGCTAATAGGGTTACATCATAATGTTTATTTGTTTATCGATGTCTTCAGTTTCAATCCTCAAAAATTTGAAAAATCAGAAAGTTTCTTGGTGAGTGTGTAGTAGTATTATGACATAAAAAAAATGTTTTATCTAATTTATAGACCGGATATTAAATAGCCTATCGCCTTTACTTTAGGACTTTGCCTTACTACCTTGAGAGTATTGTCAGTTGATAAGTATATATATGTTATTATATATATACTGACTATATATATATATATAATATATCAATATTTATATATATAATATCCTAATCCAATCATAATCTCTTATGTAACCCTTGTATTCTCTCCTCGTTTACGCAAACCTCTAACCAACACATCTGGCTTATCTTCCTCTAACCTCGTGACTACATTCTAACTATATCTAATCTAGACTATCACTAAACCTATATCCTCCTTACATATCCCGATCCACTGTCCCACTTTCTTTAATATATATATCTTATATATATAATATATATATATATATATATATACTTATACTATATATATATATATATACTAATATATATATATATATATATATATATATATACTATTACTCTACTAGTAGTTCAATATAATTATTACTTCCCCGCCCTCCTCAAAGAAGCTTATAAAATAAGCTATTCTTGCTTACCTTTATAATAATAACTAAGTAACTTAGAGATTACTATCATAAAATGCATACAAAAGCCTAGACTATATATGCCCTCTATATACTACACCTCTCATATATATACTGTGCCTATATCTTCACTTATCACCTCATATTATATAATCGGTCTCTGTTCACTAATTAAAGCCCGCCTAGTATCCAGCTATATGCCTGTTGTATTATACTGACTATTTATATCTATATATATTACGGTCATTTCTATATATATCCCTTATCCACCTGTAGCTATAAATCATTCCATTTGCACTTGAAATCATGAATTCTATGGTATGAAATTTATCAAGTGTAATGAAAAACAATGCTTGTTACAAAACTCCTTTATATTTACTGAGAATTACCTTTATGTAGTTATGTATAATATTTTGGATAAACATTGTTTTGTTCTGGCTACACCTTAAAAAAAATTCCTTCCCCTCCTAAATTTTTTTATTTTCCCCGCGTCACACTCTCAGCGGCCTATGTGGGTCAGTGGTCACACATCTGGGACTGTTCGATTTTAGTCACTAGATTACAGCGCCCTAACTATCCTCCTACTTGTGTGTATATTTATAATTATCTATTTGTGCTTACATATTTTTATTGAGTACTTTATAGTTAATCCTGGGAAGCGCTCTGGCTTACTGTGAGTCATTAGCTATAGAGCGAAATATTTGGTTGTCTCGTCTCTGTTTTCCTCGTCAAGGTTTAAAAATATTGGGACTAACGTTAAAAGGTGCGACTTGACTCGAACCATACCAAAATGAACAGCAGGTATTCATCGAGTCAACGTATGTCCTCCAAAAGAATAAAAATTTGTTTTAAGAACGTTTTAAGCATCACGATTTTTTTTTTTTTTTTTGCTAAGAAAAAAATTCATGATAATAATTTTAATTAACATCTTCAGATGTACCGTATCTCTTGTTATTGCTATCAACATCTCACTTTTGGCATCTGCAAGGTTACATTTGTATGATGCTTTTCAAACTCTTTTGGAAATCTAAATTGTTATCTAGTTGCTTTAGTGAAGAATACAGCTTCTCAAGAGCTCAATTGGTGATGATTGCCTTATCCTCATCCACGAGCTAAATAATGACCAGATTCTCTAATATTTATTTCATTATTTATTTGTTTGTTAAAACTTGCCATGTTGGTAGTTGTGATGTGATCCTCTAGACCCACGAGAGAGGTAATAAAAATATCAACCGACTTGAGCACTTATGAGGTATCCATCACACTGGTGCCAGCTGTTCAGTGAGCTGATGGTTCCCATACACTAATAATTTCTACTAATTTCTGTTCTAAAATTACTAGGCGCAGAAGCGCCTGCGATATTTTGATGATAAATTGTTTATTCATCTGGGTGTATATCAAAAAGATATGGCAGAGATGTTGATGAATATCAGCAACCGTTGCTTTTACCTCTTTCAGAGTTACCATGTCCCTCCATGGACTCTGGTTCGAGAGGCTTCTCACCTGTCCAATCTAGTTGTGAAGCTCGACCTTTTGTGAGAGCGTATCTTGAGAAGTTACGTAATTGAGCCAACTGTCTCATTCGACAGGCAGAATGAGTACCAAGAGTATGCATTTCTCTTATTTTGTGGTCAGGAAAGTTATATTGGTAAATACGATTTATCGTAAATAAAGTTGAATCAAGTTCCTTGTCTCTTGAAGAGAGTGCATGCGAGCTTGTCTTGTTAGGCTATTGAAGGGAAAGCGTAAAATCTTTATCAGATTTATGAGTCACCATAGTATGCTAATGAATTGGAGATTGATTACTGTAAGAAGATCTCATATGACTGGCCTAATATGGCGAACTTTTTTTAAACAAAATAGAAAAAAGTGCAAGGAAATACAAACTAATTTGCTGTTTTCATTGAGAGTATGGACTGCTGTTTTCATTGAGTGGTTCTGATTTACTGTTAGTGCTAGTACTATTGTAGATGATGAATCAAGTTTGAGAGGAGAAAGTATAATGTTAGAAATACTGATGTTTGTTTTGTTTGGACATCTTGATGGACTACATTGAAGAGATTTTTTTTCATTTTTAAGTTTGAAAGGAATTTCCCTTCAAGCCTGTGGAATCAGTGCTACTTTTTCTCCTTTGTTTAGAACTTTATTTTCTCAATTGACATCGGCCATGTTACCAACCTCTATAACTAATAATAATTGGATAAAACTATTAACTACAAGTTTTGAAATGTCTGAATCCAGTTACCTACACATCCTAAAGTGAAAATTTATGAAGGGTCAGTTCTAGCTCGGAGTTTAAATACCTTTTTTTTATAATAATAAATAAATATATATTTTTTGCTAGAGCTTAGCTCCAGCTAAAATTAATAAAGGAATTTAAGGATGATGTAATGTACAACATCTAAATATATTTCCATTACATATATATAAATTCGGGTATAGTAATATATATATATTTTAAATAAGAATAAATAGCTTATAATAATTTAATATATAGTATAGGATATTAATATTTAATATTTTTATATATATAAATTCTAATTCCCATATATTATTATTAGTGTCATTAACTTATTATATATATAATATATATAGTTGTTATAATATTATATATATATTATTAATAATAATAAAAATATAATATATTTATGATATTAAATATTATATATATATATTATATATATAGTTTAATTATTTATTTATATGAATTAAATATTATATATATAATATAATATAATAGATAGATAATTATTATAATTATTTGAGTATTTATTTATATTAATAGAAAGATATATAATATAGATATAGCTTATATATATATATATATATATATATACACAATAATATATATATATTATATATATATATATGATATATATAAGTTGTTTTTACAGTAATTTTACGTTTCCAAACTTGTTGGTGTTGTTACTTCAATAGTCATATATATAATAGTCCAATATACTATCAAAGGTAGGAAAACGGTGGCTAATGGTGCATAATTAAAATCTTTGAAGATGGATGTTGAAGGGACAAGTCAATTTGTATTGTGTGCTAGGTTGGTTTTTGCATGAGGGTATAGAAATTTTTACTTGTGTTAAATTGTATGTAGTGAAACTAATGGTCCTGGATAAGAGGTATAGATCTTATTAAGATACAGTGTTCCAATATCTATGGACATCACATCTTTAGGGTGCATTTTAGGTGTGAAAAGAATTGATAAAACTGGGAATGAACGTATTAAGGGACTTGTGGTGTGTGAAGAAAGGCACAAATGAGAGAGTAAACGAGAATACATTGAGATGGAGTCTGGCATATGGTAAAGGTGGACAATGTATAAAGTAAAACCGGAGATTAATTTGGTTATGTGGATATTATATTGAGTAGTGCTGGAAATCAGCACCAGCTGTGGGCCTTGAAAAAAAATGAAAAAAGTAGATTTTGAGTTGTTTTTTCGAGCTTATTTTCTTGGAAGCACTATGGCTCATCCATATGTTGCTTAGATACGAGAAAAAAAGGTTGGATTAAACATGGGGACGATGAATGGCAACGGCTTGATATGGGGGGGGGTATGGTTGTGGGACTGGCTGCGCAATAGAACCGAAAAAAATCTCTTCGAGGATTGAATGTCCGTAAAGGAATGTCCCTCGCGTAGGAGAGAAATGAGGAGTTTTGGCAGAGGCGAGAATGATATGTTTGAGGTGCATAACGGAGTGAATGGCGGGGTTTGTGCTGTAGAGGGGGTATGTATGTAGCCAGACCTGAGCCAGGGATGACAACCCTACACTTGACAATATGCTATAGTGAGGGTCCGTCCTTTATAAACAAGCATTGATATAGCTCTAGGGTGGAATTTTTCTAACTGCCGACGAGTTCTCAACATAAAAGGTATATGAGGGGTTGGTTCACGGCTGGGCTTTCTTTTCGATCTTGTCATATTCTTCTAACACTTTTCTGCAATAAAAATAATAATTTTAGAGAAAGTGAATATTTATTTTAACTGTAATTTCCAATGCAAAATGTCACGCCTTTCCAAAATAAAATATTTCCACTTCATTATCCTATCCCAATTTTTGAGGAGGAAAAAAGGAAGATGTATTATATTATATAATATATATAACCACAATATATATATATATATATATATATATATATATATATATATATATAATATATATTATATATCAAGTACAGACCATTACGTTAATGATATATATATATATAGTATATATATAATATATTAATATATATAAAATATTTTCTCTTTGACTTAGATATATATTTCCTTTTTTTTTTTTTTTTTTTAATAAATTGCCCAAAATATTAAATTATTTAACCAGTGATTGAATGAATTAACTTAAATATCAACATTGAAAAAGTAATATGTGACCCGAAATTTTCAGATTAATTAAAATTGTCCTATAAAGCAAATTATTTTTCCACCCTTCACCCAAACAATCGATTAACAATGCAGGAATGATATTTTAAAATTGTGAAATAAAATGATTCTAGCTTAAAATATATAGCAGTTTTTGATATGCAAATATAGGTGCTGGTTCTGACAACCCCATTTATGTATTTCTTTTTGTCTTTTCAGGGATTGTGGGCACCATGGCGTTTGCTCTGGAAGTAAGATCATGTTTGCATGGGCTAAAAATGCCCCTGGTATTCACCTACCGCCGGATGTAGGTTTTAGAATGGGAGGAAATACTAATATAAAGTATCTTACACTACAAATTCATTATGCAAAACCTCTTGAAGAAGGAGTTAAAGATAATCTGGTCTTAAAATGTAGTCTTAAAATGAAACTTACCAAGAAACTATATGTAATATTATTATAATTATAACTTGCAATTTGATAATTATATATTTGCACATTTAATATTAAAATTTTACACATAATTTACAACGTATTCACACATTTAGTAAATTACTGTATATAAATAAGAAAAAACGAAGTTTGTGTTTAACTTGCAATTTGATAATTATGTATTCACTCATTTTTTAGTAAATTACTATATGTATACGTATTATTATTCTTAGCTTATTATTAATTACATTAGTATAATATATTTAATGATATTAGGTGACTGGGATTATTTAGATTTATGTATTTAGTTAGGTATCCGTTATTATATATATGATGGATATTATTACTATTCAATCAATATCTAAATTAAAGATACCACGCATATACCAGTTGTGATATTTTCTATATTTTTTATTTTATAATACTTTTTTATAATATCTTATTAATATTACTCCTATTCTATTCACATCTTGAATACAGTAGGTCGTGCATTCAGCGTTGATATCGTACTCCTTACCATTAAAGCTATTTCATTTGTCTATGTCGAACAGTTGTGTCACAACAGCACAAAGAATAATTAAATAATTAGTGATAGTACTATATAAGTTACACATGTTATTATAAACTCAAAATATATATTTTTTTAACATTCTCTTTAAACTAAGTTATTCATATATTCAGACATTAAGAAAGTAATTGTGTGACATAATTTAATATATATATATCATATTTATACAAATGACTTAATTTTATTATTCAAGGCAATATACTTATCGTTTTCCCCATTATTACATTTTTGAATCACTTATATATATTTTCAAAATTATAACTATAATAATAAATTATATATTTGTTTTTTTATACATTTATTTCTATAATTATATTGTAAATAGTCACATTGGGCTTTATTGAAGTTATTATAATAAAATTTTGGGAATAAAAAACTTTAAATATATAGAGGGTATATATTCTTAATATAATTAGATTTAAAATAAATATATCATAAAAAATCATATTAAATATTTTATAAAAAAAGTAAATTAGATATTTTAACACATGTATAAGAGTAAAAAATAAATATATGAGCTATTATAATTATTTTCATACCGATAAAATTAATTTTTATTAAATTATCTCTTTTATATATTACTATTACAGTGATTATTATAATATACTAACATATATGTTACTCAATCTCTCTAGATCCTATTTTACTTTAACTACCTATTTTATATACTCACATCACCTAAATTGTAGTAATTTTACACTAAATTAATACAATAATTTTTTGTGTATAACTTATTGGGTATATTTTTCAAATATTATATCTAAATAAGGTATTGTGTTCTGTTACAATGTTATCGGAGATTTATTATTTTCGTTATGCCTAAATTTTAAAGTTTTACGAGAAGCAATTTTTCTTAATATTCATAGAGTCTAATATTAACCCAGATTGTGCATGATTATATATTTTTCTTCTTGCCTTGTCTAACACATACTCCAACACAATAAATACATAACTCCTTAACTTTGGAAAAGTTATTATCTACATTAAATAATCTCACCAATGTTTAACCAGCTTAGACTAATTTATGACTATTATTATATGATTATATACCGTTATTATTATTATTTTTGCAGTAGTTACCTTATTATTCTACTAATAAATAACTAGTTAATAAATGATTTAATAATAAATATAATAATTATCATTTGATTTTATAGTGTCAGCTATGGTGACGTTTTAGTGTGATATACATTTGAATGTGTACTGTACTAATTATAGAATAATGAGTATATACTGACCTTTATGTTTTGCCATAGATACTAAATCAATAAAACTAAATATAGCATATAGCGTATAATTATTATATATATTATATATACATAATAATATATAATAATTTTTATATATATTTTAATATTTTATTATTACATTTAAAAAAATATATCTTATCTTTATATCATATTTTTAGAAGTATTATAATTAATAATTATATATATACAGTTAATATATTATAATATTAATATTAATATATATATTATATTATTAATAATATATAATTATATATTAATATAGGTATATATATATAAATTACAGTATAATATTATAAATTACATTAGTATGATAAATAATATATACTTATCTAATTTTACTTATATCCTCATTACTCACTAGAATGCTCTATTAGAGCCCCTGATCAGCTACTAGACCTAAGCATCTTCTTTACACTCCGCATTATTATACTTTCCATTGTACTTCTTCTTATCTAATCAGAACTAGAATTACATAAATAACACTTGCAATATTTGATTAGATCTTATATATTCTATATGCGATAATTCACTCGACGTGTATCAACTCTTTCGTAGATCTTCCTACCCTTGGTCTCTTCTCTCCGCGTCTTTAGCTATCTACTCTAATGGCCATCTCACGACAACGCTCATTACCTCTCATATATGTTACTCATCAACCTTAGTCTGTGCTGGCGATTCATAATATATATTATCTTTTGATAATAGATCACTATATTAACCTTCTTCTATTCTACTATTTCGTTTAGCTCACTAGACCTCCTGGTTTCTTTCGGCCATCCCTTACCTTTAACCTTTACTTTATATCTCAGCTCAGTTATTGTACACTCTGCACTATTCTATCTTTAGTAGTTCATATCTATGTTTCACCCTTAATACAGATAAAGTGACCTGGTTTTCAAGATATAGACTCATTTTGAACTTAATAATCACTTATTCTAAATACCTCTCTGCTCAATATCATAAATATTATTATATAAGAAAATAAAATCTTTTAAACTGATTCTTATCTTTCCAAATAGCACACTTAGTTAATCTACTGTCTCGTCGACAAAGATCTCCAATTGCACTTTCACTATATATCATTAACTCAAGACTTCTTGCTAAATTTTAGAAACTCTTTGTATTTGAATTCCTCATTAACGATTTTAAAAAAAAATCACAATTTCTTGAGAGAGCCTATTATTTATTGAGCTATATCACTATTTTTATTACGGAGTGTGACTTCAACGTCTCTAATTGCTTTTCTCAGATTTCTAATATCTCGTAAAGGGCAGCTATATATATTTAGTTCTGACAAGTCTATGAGTTAGGTTATTCCACTCAAGCTCAAAGAATTTTATGTGGTAATTTCATACTATATCTGACTCCTTATATTGTGAGCAGCATAACATTGGCTCATAGAATTTTTCTTCTGATCAGCTCTAGAGACCGTAATTAAACCTAACTCTCTGAAAGCTAACATACTATAATTCGACGTTCCCGAGCCCCTTACAGACCATAAGCAGACAATGTGAGCGATAATTCTAGTAATCTCTAAATGGTTTAGATTTACCGAATATAAAGAAAAGCAACGCGATGATTATGACTTGCAACATACATAAAGTTCGATAGTCTTATAAAAAATCGTTTCTCACAGGTATACAAATAATTTGCATACACCACATTTACCTCTGTCGTCCAAAATGTATATACATTTTTTTTTTACCATTTATAATCAAATATAAGAAAATTATTCAATTGGCACGTGTTAGTTGTTATGAATAGATAGTGCAATTTAATTTTTTCTGTTAATATTAATCCTCTTAAAAAACATTAACGATAATATATAGATTAAATATTTGCACACTCTATCTTTGACGTTAAGTTGTATATAAAATGGATGGGTTGCGCAAACCTAGGCAAACAGGCCCTCGATATTGATCTCATGCTCATCTCTTCATATATATTATATCATATTCATATATATAATTAATATATATAATATTAATAATTACATATATAATACTATATATATATCTATCATATATATATATTAATATTATATAATTAGATATTATAATATTATATTATTTATTTATATATATATTAATATAATTATATTATATATATATATATATATATATATATTATATATATATTAATGATAATAATATACTATTTATATATATATTATAATATATATAAGTATATATATATATATAATATATATAATAATATATTAATATATTATATATATATGATATAGTAATATAATATCGTATATTATATATATAATATATTAATATTAATATCTATATAATATATATATTATAGTATATAATATAATATAGATATTATTACCATATGTTTTCTTGAACATGTAAAACATTGATATGTAAAATAATATAACTCATAATTTTATATATTTTATAAAAAAATTCTTTTTAATTAGATCATAACAATAACAGCAAAATAATGATTTATGAGTTACTCCTCTCATTTTAAATTTTTATAGACTTATATGTACATATGAAATACTACTACATTTAATATAGTGCTAGATTTTATTCTTTTAGTTAATCACTATTTCTTCCTAGTAATTTATACTATATTAAGTAATTTGTATTTAGTCTTCAGAGTTAGTAGAAATTTTTTTCTGGCGTTTACCTTTTTTCGGGAGTAATAGGATAATAAATACTTATTTTAGCAGATATACAGTTAGGGACCGATTACAGAAATAGTGAATCAATATTTATATTTTACTAAATAAATTCGTATAAATTTTTTAATGAGGAATTCGATTGAAATGTGAGTAGATTATTACAAAGATTAGTATATATAATGATATTGTACTTACTATATAGTACTCATCTGAATTCTTACTTAATACTTGAGTGCTATTGAAAAATGCATAAAGGTAATATAATTTTAGCTTTAGCCCAATATTTTTTTCATTTTCACTATTACTCAGATTTATATACTAATCAGATATAGTTAGCATTTTACTTTTCTATTCATTATATACAGTAAAACTCAAGTATAGTACGTTTTGATGTTAAATACTTTAGCTCTAAAATGATCTATGATAATATAGTTTTACATTACACAATTAGCTTTGAAATATCTTTGAAACACACTACATATTTCAATATATCAAGAGAGTTTGCTTACTCTCCTGATATTATTTAGAGAGACTGCCATGATGCATGTATTGAGTAAGAAGGTAAGGTATATATAGTGATAGAAATGGAGTTTAAATTACTAAGGCGAAATTGTAACTATAATCACGAATTTTTTATTGATTACGATACTTCCAAACTTTCACTGGAGTTTCTGAAGAGCCTACAGTCAGAGTCTTAAATATCTATTCATGCTCGAATACCTCTTGAAACCTTCAACAAATACCGTCCGTCATAAATATATTAATATCTAACGATTAGTCAACAATGCATTCGTATACATATTTACTCTACACCTATCCTTTCACTATCTGTTTCTAATAATGTGAATGTTTATTAAATGTCTCGATAATCAATTTTATGATCTCTAAAGCTTCAAACAAACGCCTTCAAATAATTTGTATTCTAGATAGCTAAACAATATGCATCAGTATATACTTTCTATCATAACATTCTATATCACTAACTATTTTTATTGAACATAATTCATGCGATGTTTGGTGCTATATTCATTCTCGGTCATGTTCTATTAGAATATTGCTGCCTTATATATTATTTTATTTCTTATTATATATATATGTATAGTCGAGCTTGGCATCTATAAATATGATATCCATAGTTGTATTCACGTATTAGCCATAAATAGTTTCTGATATGCATAGTTTATATAATGGATAATGTGTATTAGTAGTAAAACCTAGTATAACACTGCTGAATATGTTTTATCCTCACTAGCTTAGACACCTTCTAAATAACTATTATTCATTACTTATGCTTCTAATCATTATTTCATATAGGTGTCCAATCAGAATAAGTCCACTATTTTATTTTCAGCGTTCGTTAATTACCGATTTGATGATAGTCCTATATTTAATATTTCAAAGTGAATATTCTTAAATACTTAAGAGTATTTCAGTTACAGATATCTTTACAAATATCGTTTTTCTATATATCTTAAATATATTAATATATATATATAATATGACTCTATTTGCTTTTAGATAATTAAGTAGTATTGTTATTTACTTATTAAAAATTAAAATTTTAAGATTTCAACAAAATAGAGTTTTTTTTTTCATTTAAATAGTTTATAGTTACTATTATATCAGAAAATATTAAGTACCCTTCTCTATTGGTCTTAACGATAACTCATTATCATTATTCATTATTAATTAGAATTTAAATTATAATATAATATATATTATAATATATAATATTCAACTTAATATATTATATTATATGATATATATATTATCAATATACTATTAATATACTATATACTAATATATTAATATTAATATATATTATTAATTAATACTTAATTATTATGTATATATATATAATATTAATATATATATATATATATATAATTTAATTAATCTATACTTATTTATAATTAATAATAGTATTATATATTATATATTCATATATTAATATATATATAATATTATAAATATCATATATATGATATATATAATAATATAGATATATATATTATCTATATATAATATAATAACTATATAATATTTATATTATATATCATAATATATATATAATTAATACACATAATACATATCCCCCTCCCCTCAACTAATTAATATATTACATTATATATTATAATAGTATATTATAAGTTAATTAATATATATTATATAATTAATATTAATTTAAAATAGATATAATATATATAATATATATATATTATATATATATTAGTATACATCGTATATAGTATATAATATATGCACAGTTATAAGTTTACAATAGTATACTATATATCTATATATATATATATATATATATATATACTATATATATATATCATATATATTAATCATTATTATAATATATATATCTGTAATAATATATATATATATACTACTATTATATAAATATATAATACCGCATAATATACACCATATATATATTTCATCAAATTGAAGAAATATAGCTCTATAATATTATATATATTGTAAATACCTAATATATATTCCATTTATATATATATATTATAATAATATATATATCTATTATCATGATATATATATATATGATATATAAATATATAATATATATATATATATATTAAATATATTTATATATATATATACTATATATATAGGTATATAGATAATATATATATATTTTAGAAATGCAATTTTGCAGAGTTAGATTCGTTTGGCTGCTCTATTTGATTTGTGTTCATAAGAACAAAGGACGAAACTCAAAAACTAATTATCATCTCTTATATCAAATAGCGATAAATTTAATATATATATATATATATATATATATATATATATACATAATATATATATATATATATATATATATATCAATATATGATATTATAGTTAATTATTAATATAAATATATAATACTATATTAACTATATATTATATAATAATATTATTATATTATATATTATATATGATAGTAGTATATATATAATAATATATATAGATATTATATAAATATATATATATAATATATATTATATAATATAATAAAATAATATTAATAATAATTAATAATAATAATATAATATTCATAATAATAATATAATATAATAAATAATAATAATAAATAATATATAATATATATTATAATAATAATTAATTATTAAATATAATATAATATAATAATATATAATAATATAATAATCAACAAAAAATGTAATTTTTTCCTGCTCACATGAATATTATAAATGATTTTCTTATTAAATCGATCATGCCGATTAAGCGGAAATGCATTGAACAAAACGAAATGATCGAAATGTATTGAAATTTTATTCCGTTAACAAGTACCGAATTTTGCGGACAACGGAAAAGTTTAAATAATACCGCAATATAACAGAAGCGACTCATTTCATTAATTCAAGAAAAATTAAATGTTATATTGAAATATTTATATATATATTATATAGTATATATATATATATGTATATATATATATAATTATAAATAATTATAGATTAATAGTATATTATATATATATATATTTTATATAAATGTGATATATATTGATTTTGATATACTTATATATAATATATATATATATATATATAAAATATAGATATATATATACGTATATATATAGATATTAAATATTATATACAGATATATATATATATATATATATATATATATTATATATATAATATAATATATATATATCTTTATTATTATATTTAATATATATATATATATATATATATATATATATAGTAGTATATATGACATATTTACTACTACTACTAGCAGCCAGACTGACTTCCGGAAGTTGCAACCGGTGTTGCATGACATGTATGAAATCTTGCAAGCAACCATTTGACAACATTGGTTTTTCAGCTTGAGTGTCAAGGTTAGGTTTTTAGAGGTCGGTGGACCGAAATTTAAGTCTGGAGGCAGACTTCGAGGGTCTGAGACTGAAATCAAGGGAGTGTACGCCAAAAGGGGACGGAGCACCAAAGGGGCTTTTTGTTCCTAGTTGGTTTTTAAGATCGCGGTAGATCATTTTTAGATAGATTCCAATCGATATTACTATCGTGATCGATTAACCCTATATCAATGTTTTAATCGTCTTCTGAGTGCTCTGAGTTGGCATTTAACAATCGAGAAATGTAATCGAAGGGAAAATAATTACAATAAATTACGAAAAAAAATATAGTTAGTAAGTCTGCCACTTCCGCACTGCCACTCTTTTCGATATGAAGGAATAAAGATATTTGCTTTAAACTTGAATATAATCTATATATGTGATAAAATGATCCAGGCAAGTTTTAGTGACCGTAGGTCACCCTAAGGGGGTGTTGCCCCCTAGCGCCAAGGTCAATTCGTCCTGAAAAACATGTTAGGCTTAACGTGCATCAGAATATGAATTTGGATGTGAAGCTGCAGTTAGAGGAGTAGAATATATGATGAACGTAATTCGTACGGGACGAGTTAGTTCCTCTCTCGTCCCCCTCTCAGTGGGGGTGCTGACCCCACAAAAAATTAAAATAAATCTTAGAAGACTGAAACTTGGAGGATGGTTAGAGGAGTTGGAGTCGGAGACGCGAGTTAGGGAGTCGTGATTCGCGTTTCAGAAGTATCAGGGACCACCGGGAGGGGGTCTCAGTTGAAAAAAAAAAGAAGAAATGCATGGATTGCAAAACAGAGGAGAGAGAAGAGGAGAGAATGGTTTCAATTGAAGGAGGAATGAGGATGAGTCTGAGGAAAGTTCAGGATGGTAGTGTACGGTGCTGGAGCGGTGCTGTGTTGAGTTAATAAAAATTCGTTTAATTATACGAAATTCATTACTGTTTACATAATGCTTCTGTCTCTATCAAATGTACATCATCGTCAATTGCATTGCATCATTGCAAAGATAACCTTTTAGTTTCTAAACGATGCAAATTTTATTTTTAGGAAGGCTGGGTTACAGATTATTTATAAGTAATAATATATTTTTAACAGTGGAACTGCTTACTGTTTTACTATTTTATTTTTTAACATTTTTTATTTTACAATATACTTCCATCAAAACTATTATTTGATTTATTTTATTTTTTTTTTTAAGTTATATTTTTCTACTTATATTTTTAATAAAGTTTATATTTACATTTATCTTTTGTGTTAATTTTTTTTATTTATTTTTAATTTTTATTTTCTAACTTTAATTTTTATAATAAGTTTTATTTAGGCATTGTCTTTGTTTTTGTGTGTTTATTTTTTATATAGTTTTATTTTATTATATACTTTGTGTTTATTTGCTTAGTTTTCATGTTTATTTTTTATTTCCTTTATTTCAAATTTAATTTCTAATTTTATGTTCTTATAATTAATTTTATTTTACATTATCATAGTATTTGTGTTTTAATATTTTTTTAATTTTTAATTTTTATTCATACTTTTTATTTAATATTTCTTTAAACCTTTTTGGTTAGGTTAAAATTTTTTTTATACTTTTCAAGTTTATAACGCAAAAAATTACAGTTTTACATACCCTTAAAGCAGAATCACTAAACTAAACACCATTTACCTCAGCAGATCTAAACCTTACCTTCCTGACTATCTGTGAGTCTAGTGACCTAATTGATTCAAGTCACATTCATTGACGTAGTATCATGGAAATAAAACATTAGACAATAAATCAAGTTCTTTAGTACAAACATCTCAATCAAATATATGCTGAACGTTAACAAAAGTTTCTCAGTATAAAGCTAACATGCATTATCAGAAAACTAAATTGT
>JABUQX010040137.1:0-17500 GCA_015478945.1 Trachelipus rathkii | reverse complement strand
CTATATATATACTATACTATATATATATATAAAACTTTATCATCTGCAAACACACAGTAATAATTATAAGTCTAATACTCAGTAAACCCCTATTAAAGTATAAAATTACTTTAATACTAATACAGTTATACAACAAAGTCCAATACTGAAACTAATACATTATAACTATATAGGGAAATGGGGAAACTCTATCAATTGGAGCTAGGCCTTCGAGTCTTTGTAGACTTATTTGAATAAAGCACAGAGAGTGAAAGGCCTCTCCAGAGTGATAGTTTCCCCCACCAATGTGCTTTTTAATGGTTTTATCAATTGATTTGTCTTATTCTATATTAATAGTATTTTACATTTAAAGGGCTTTACTTCATACTATATATATACTACTAGTCTAGTCGGCGCTCCGTGTAAACGAATAATAATACATTGTGCGCAGCGCACACTTCAATTATCTATATATACTTATCTTATATATTATATATATAATATATTACCTATATATAATATATAATATATATATTATAATAGTATATATATAATAACTAATATATATATATTATATATATATATATATTATTCATATACTACTCATAATATTATACTTATATATATATAGTATATATATCAGAGGTGACTCCTACACACTCACCTACTCGTGCTTAGCACGATCCTAGTTTATTACTAAGGGAAATCAGCCGATTATCTTCCATTCAATAATTTGCACTACGATTACATGATAAAATTCTCTTATTTATTGTTGATGACAAAATAAGGTCATCTGACAAGGACATACATTACATTGTTATACAATCGAAAGATCTATGTATAAATTTAAACAAAAAAGGTGTTAAGCATCTCATACGGTATTGTATTCTATATGCCCTATTTTTAAAATCAATTATAAATTGTTAACGGCTCGTGTACCCCCTCTCCAAAATGCAGAAGAGGCAAATTTCAAGAGCTGGTATACAATACATATTCCGTGATTGTAATTTTTTTTACCAGTTGTTTTTTTCCTGTCTAAGAATCTAATTCAAAAGTATTCGTTTAATTTAGAAAAATAAAAATTAAAAATAACAACATATTTTCTTGTTCTTAATGCACATTCCGGATAAAATAATTCATATTATTTAAATTCTAATATCTGAATTTGCAAAGGAAAACTAAAGATACCATGTATAAAAACCAATTATATCTGCTTAAAGAAGAAACTGTAGGAATGGCGATTGAACTCAACAATATTTATAAATAACTAATAATACGTTAATCTATATACTAAATAAATAAATCCAAATAAAATGAAAGTAAGGAAGTAAGGAAGTGCTGACATTAATAATGTGTCTCTTTCTTTTTTTCCTTTAAGAAACTCGCACGTTACTAGTTTTTCCTCTTAATCGAAGATTTTCCTTTTCAAGAAAAAACTCTCTGCCTCCAATCTTGCCTCATTCACCGGTAACGAAAATGTTTATGATTTCCTGTTTTATAAAGGTCGCTCCCGCACTACTCGGGGTAACCACTTTTTTAAACAGAGGGCGGCGGTTTTCATAATTGATTTATACATTCACATTCACACCTGTATGAATCTAAGACATAGTGTGAGTACAATATGATAAATATCGCGTGTTACTTCATCGCGTATATATTCGATAAATTAAAGGTTATTTTTTCTCCTCCTCTCCTCCATGTTGAAAATTGCTACACTGTTTAACAACAGAAAACGGTCTATTAACATTAAAATATTCATAAAATGTTACAACCCCTAAAACTTATTAACACAAAATATAGTAACATTTATGCCATATACACTCTCTCTTCTCCTCTCTCCCATCTCTAATCTCTCTCTTCTACCCAATCTTCTTCTCTCTCTCTCTCTCCTCATCTCTCTCTCTCTCTCCTCCTTCTGCGCCTTCTCTCTCGCTCTCATTCTCTCTCTCTCCTCTCCTTTCAAATATATTACCCTACTGTAAATACCTAGCTATACTTATACTACTTACGACTATTATAGTATATAACCTATATATCTACCCGCTACACCTCCCACAACTCACTACCTATCTACACTATACCTTACTTATATACTCCTCTATAACGTAGTAACCCACAATCCTCCCACCTATGATACTACACTATTATATATTAAATAATTTTTTTATTTAATTTTTTAAAAAATTGGATTACTTCTTCAATTTCGAACGTGAGGAGCACTTTGAGTGTCTGTGAACAAAACATCCTCAAAATAGACAAAATAAGATCAATAAGTTTCTTTACGTTGCCATTGACACTACCATCTCTGTTTATACCAAATAAGCCAACAATTATCGCCTCTCCATTATATTAGTAGCTGATTCTTCTTACTAGGCAGGCACACTCAACATCCTCAGCGCTATCACATATCCTCCTAACATGTCGATATAAATAAATAATAAGTCGATATCTGCCAAATCCCGAGAACCCAACCATGATTCTTCCACATCCTGCGTCTGTTACCGAAACATTGTCATAAGACTATCTAAGCGACATACGCCTGCTTATAACATTTCATGTAACTACTCTCATTATATAATATAGTAATAAAGTAGTAATATTTTTAGATCATACATTAGTGACTTTATTTTTTATAGATGGCAGGCCCAGCCATTCCCTGTGCTTTCCCCCCCGTAAAGTGACGCGCCTGATAAAGATTATCTATTTGTATATATAAATACACCTACCTATCTATATATATAATAGATACTATATATAAAACTATACGTAATAAACTTACTACTAGTTATACGTATATATCATCTATATAATCTATTATATACATCAACTATATATAAATTATATTATTATAATATATTACTATATATACACTATATATGGAAGAAAGCACTGGTTATGATTGGTCATCATGTTCCAGCAGACTTGCACCAAAATCAGAGAGCGGCGTCTCAAGCAGATTTAATTTTAACCCCACAATTTATGAGACTTAGAGACATCGTATCCCCTTCAACCCTAGCATCCTTATAGCTGGTAGTGTCACATCGTGTCACCATAAGGGGTTGCTCAGCCTCTAAATTTGGATAAGGCCATAGCTAGACAAAAAATAAGCAGCCGACCGGAATCGGTTTATGATTCGGAATCGAAAAAGGAAACGGGGAAAGATCGGACTCATGATGAGGAGCACTGATCTGGAGCCGCACCCTGATTTGGAGGCAAATCTTGAAATAAACATATAGTAGACCAAGTGAGGTGTTTTTCTATATGTTTATGAACCCATAAATCTTGAATTTAGTAGTTTACAATTTCTACGGGGTGTTTTAGCACCCCTGGAGACTGTTCCAGAATTTAAAAAAAAAAATAGAGAAAAATTGAAAAACACAGAGCGCTTAACAATGAAAGATTGAAGGAATGATGACGCAGGATGTTTCCAGAGGAACCAAAAATGGTAAGGTGCCACACGAGATGGGGACCGAACCCCAAAATGAAATTTTACCCTTAAAATGAAATTTTAATGGTGAATTCTTCTATTAATTGTTCACTATTACAGCCGTATTTTGCTCAAAATATGGATCTTAGCAGTTTATTAATTATAAAGCCACTTTCGTTATACCTATCCAACTATCTTTCTCTTCTGAATACATTGTCTAACTTACGCTAACCATTCACAACCTGGCTTAGCATGCTATCTTAACGCATACAACTTATTATTAATTACAGCGTCTCTCTCTCTCTCTCTCTCTCTCTCTCTCTCTCTCTCTCTCTCTCTTCTCTCTCTTCTCTCTCTCTCTCTCTCTCTCTCTCCTCCTCTCCTTTCTCACTCTCTCTCTCTCTCTTTCTCTCTCTCTCTCCTCCTCTCTCTCTACTCTCTCTCTCTCTCCTCTCCTCTCTCTCTCTCTCTCTCTCTCTCTCTCTCTCTCTCTCTCTCTCTCTCTCTCTCCTCTCTCTCTTTCTCTCTCTCTCACACTGTCTCTCTCTCTCTCTACTAATCTTTCTTAAAAAGTATATATTTAATGTTAGACAAACTTTTCTTTTTCCGTATGTGTTAACTTTTATATTTGTTTCCAAGGACTTATTATTTTTATTACATCGATATTTTTATTTTGCATGATGAAACATTTATAACTTTTATCTTACATTTATATTTTGCGTAAAAGCAGTAAAGCAGAACTGCAAACACCACTTCATACCCCCCTCCCATTGGCCAATGAGCTTCTGCTTTACTGCTTTACGCCAAATTTGAAATCAAATATTTTATAACACAACATAAAATGAGTTCTTTGTATGAACATAACATAAAAATAAGTTTTCGCATGAGAATAACATAAAATTTATTAAAAATATTTTATGTTTTTACTAAATCTTTTATTCTTTTATCTTTATAGCGTAAAATATCAATTGATCAATAAATCAGTAATCAAATTCCATTCCATCTCACCCATCCATACCATCTCTGATCTATGGATCAAACGAGTAAAGTTATATAGCGATATCATTTAGAGTATAACAAACTTAAATGTTTAAACACAACTTCTATCTATCTCTTTCTCTAACTTTGCTTAACCTAACTAAACCTAACTATCCTAGCCCAGACTACCCTTACTTGACACAACCAATGTAATAATACATATTGCATCCTTACTGCCCACACGACGGATTCTGTTCTGATCTGAACATGATGTCAAAAATTGTGCCCCGTTTTCTAAGCATGGTGGTTAACATTTATATTTTCTTTTGTAAAATGCAACATTTATATTTTAATATATTTTCATTTAATAGCTAAGACATTTATATTTTTTTTACATATTTAACATTAACATATCGTTTTCTTTTGTACGTGTTAACATTTATATTTTCTTTTAAATTTTTGTTATTTTTATTTACATCGATATTTTATTTAATAAATTCCCATTATTTCCCAAGTTTTATTTAACGTTTATATTTTGCTTCAAGTTTTTATTATTTACTATGCTTTATTTTACACATATTTGTTTAATATTTTTATTATTTTTAAAATATTATTCTACATTTACATTTTGTTTAAAGTTTTTATTTATTTTAAAACTTATTTATTTTTAAAATTTGCTAAAACATTATTAAATTTTATTACAAATGTAATTTATTGACCATAAAGTAATAAAGCAGTAACACAAACACCCCACCACACCCCTACTTTACGTTATAATTGAACACGCATTTTATGTAAACATAACATAAAAATGTTCTTTGTATAAACATAGCATAAAAATAGGTTCTTGGTATGAACAAAATATAAAATTTATTAAAAATATTTTAAAAACAGAATAAATAAAATTTTAAGAAATAAAAAGTCTTACAAATAAAAATTTAAAATAAATAATTAATTTCTTAACGTCACCCCAGTTACTTGTTCTTTATAGGAGTTTCGTTTGCACCTGCAGAGGGTATACCTCACACATCTGGGGTGATTCCACTCATACAGCCCTTCTTAAGAACATTTCGACTTTTCAACTCTCCTACTCACGATTTTTTAACTCTCCTACTCTCACTCTAATCTCTTTTATACAGTTGAATTGTTGCGTCACTCTCTTTATGTTATCTCTATTACAATAGCTAGAGCTCTTCCGAACTCTCTATTCGAGCACCTCTTGAGGAGAGTTCATGCGACGCATCTTTCCACACAATCTCACTCTTTATTTGTTAAACTCTCTGACTCCAAACTTAACCGATATGCTCAATCTTTCATGTACTTCTCTGGTAAAGTCTGAAACACACTTCCTATATCTATTTTCCCAACTACCTTTGACTTGCACTCTTTCAAAACGACGTTTAGGGGCATGTCGAGTCAAATGTAGACATTCTTTGAGAATTTCCTTAACTTTGGTGGAAGTTATCTAGTTAGATATTTCTTTTTTCCTAAACAGAATATATATATATATATATATATATATATATATATATATATATATATATATATATATATATATATATATATATATATATATATATATATATATATATATATGTATAGTATATATATATATACATAATATATATATATTATATATATATATATATATATATATATATATATATATATATATATATATATATATATATATATATTTATATTTTTTTTTAAAAAAAAAAAATATATATATATATATATATATATATATATATATATATATATATATATATATATATATATATATATATATATATATATAATCTTTTACAGGTTCTGGTAAACTAACAAGTAATATGCAGACTTGGATTTCTTTTCTATTTGCTCTTGCCAACATTAAATTTATATTAGGTAAAAATGTTTTGCTTATAATAGCAGATGATGCGGGATTGGAATCCCCAATATATGGTAACAATGAAATTAAAACTCCAAATATCAATCGACTAGGTAAAAGGAGTGTAATATTTGACTCGGCATTTACATCAGTTAGCAGTTGTTCTCCCAGTAGGTCAACCATACTAACTGGTCTTCCTTCTCACCAAAATGGGATGTATGGTCTTCATAACGGTTATCATAATTTTAACTGTTTTTCCAATATTCAGAGTTTACCCGGAATATTATCTCAAAATAATATAACCACGGGAATCATAGGGAAAAAACATGTTGGCCCTGAAAATGTCTTTAAATTTGATTTTGCCGAAACAGAAGAACACAACTCGATAATGCAAGTTGGAAGAAATATTACGAAAATAAAACTTTTGGTTCGAAACTTTCTCAGTTCAGTTAACGGTAAGAATTTTTTCTTATATGTTGCCTTTCATGATCCACATAGATGTGGGCATACTAATCCACAATATGGACAGTTTTGTGAAAAATTTGGCAATGGACAAGAAGGGATGGGTGTGATTCCTGACTGGACACCACAGATTTATTCGTCAGAATCAATAAATGTTCCTTACTTTATACCAGACACAAAAATAGCGAGGGATGAGATAGCTAATCAGTATACAACAATTAGTCGCCTAGACCAAGGGATAGGTTTGGTAATTAAAGAATTAGAAGATTTTGGATATCTAAATGATACTCTTATTATTTATTCTTCAGACAACGGGATTCCATTCCCAAACGGGAGAACAAATGCTTATGAACCAGGAATGAAAGAACCACTACTCTTATCTTCTCCTTTTAACCCAGAATCCCACGGAAAATATTCTACTTCCCTAGCAAGCTTACTGGACATCACTCCAACGATCTTAGACTGGTTTTCCATTCAATATCCAGAATACAGAATATTTTCAAATTATGACAGGGTAAACTTAACTGGAAAATCTTTATTCTCCCATCTAAATAAGACTTTCGAGAGAGAAGAGGAATTTATTTATTTTAGTCATACAATGCACGAAGCCACAATGTATTATCCTATAAGAACAATTAGAAGCGAAAGATATAAACTTATACACAACCTAAATTATGGTATGCCATTTCCAATCGATCAAGATTTTTACTTGTCACCTACATTTCAAGAAATATTAAATAATACACAACAGAAGGAACCTCTGCATTGGTATAAAACATTAAATGATTATTACTTCCGACCAGAATGGGAACTTTTTGATTTGAAGTATGACAGAATGGAGAAACATAACGTAGCTGAGCTAAAACCCTACGAAAATGTATTTGAAAAACTTAAAAATAAACTTTATGAATGGCAAAAGAACACATCGGATCCTTGGTTGTGTTCACCTCATGGTGTTTTGCAAGATTCTGGACCACACAAACATGATCATGAGTGCTTTCCTCTTTACAACAGTTGAAACTTTTCACTTGTAAAAGGTAACTTTATTATTTGTTTTGAAGTAGGTCTTTACTGAAATTTAGCTACCTTTAAATTTTTAAATTTTTTTTTCACAAAATTATATATATATATATATATATATATATATATATATATTATATAATATAATATATATATATATATATATATAAATAAATATATTATATATATATATATATATAATATTATATATATATATATATATATATTATGAAGAGAGAGAGGAGAGAGAGAGGCGAGAAGAGAGAGAGAGAGAGAAATTGCTTAGGTTCTAGAGAGAGATTATGGAGTGGGTGGTTACTTGAGAAAGGCTTTGGAGAGCATGTCCAAAATGATAGTTGTAATGTA
Source organism: Trachelipus rathkii (assembly GCA_015478945.1). Lineage (NCBI taxonomy): Eukaryota > Metazoa > Arthropoda > Malacostraca > Isopoda > Trachelipodidae > Trachelipus > Trachelipus rathkii. The sequence goes on along the minus strand of JABUQX010040137.1, from coordinate 9,395 downwards.
AGAACTGGTTATGAAAATGAGAATGGTTTTTTAAGGTGCGAATTTTGGTGTAAAGCATGGAATGTGTATTGTTTACACAATTCTGATGTAGCATAACTTGGATGTCAGTCATCGGATGGTCAAGAAAACTTTGACGGGCTTGGATAAAGATTTAAATGGCTTTATGCACTGATATAGCGTTTGGAGTGAGGGACGGAGAAAAACTGAGGAGGGTGGTTGGCTTTTGCTAACAAACTGAGAGAAGCAAACTGTGCATGAACGTGGAGAAAGAAATCATGATAGTAAGCAGATAGGAAGGAGAGGAGTTGGTGGTAGAGGTGATGGGGTGGTGATTGGAAAAGTAGAATAAATACAATGTATCTGGGAGGAATGTTTCGTAGAGATGAGATGTGCAAATTGGAGATTACGAGCAAATTGATAAGGACGAGAGAACAGTTAAGAGCTTTTTGTATCTGCATCATCAGGGATAATGAAACTTGAGGAAAGGTGAAGAAGATAATTTTCGAGAGCATATTGACACCGATCCTTCTTTATGGGGCGGAGGCATGGAGTATAAAGACAAGAGAGGAGAACAGAGTGCAAGCATCGAAAATTAATGTATTAGGAGCGATGGCCGGAAAGACCAGGAGGGATAGAGTGAGAATTGAGAGAAGTAGATAAAGTGTAGGAGTGATATATTTTACTAACAAAAGATTTCCAGCGAGATTGGGGTGGTGGGAACATTTGGAGAGGATGGAGTGTGGCAAAGTAGCCAGGAGGAGGTGGGACTGGAGACCAGAGGGAGATAGGCCGAGGGGAAGACCATGGAAGAGATGGAAGAACTCCGTAGAAGATGCCATCCATGATCCAGCTGATTGAAGAAATGGTCTTGTAAGATAGAGGAGAGTAGAAAAGAGGTTAGCCATGCTGACAGACTCATGAGTATTACTTGGAGCGGATGTAAGATGTAAAATGCAAGATGTAAGATGCATCTATATAGTTCGCGGAGGATTTTTCACGATTGGAGTAATTTTTCCAGTGTGGTTTGCAGAGTAGTAAGAACGACATCAATATTTTTTTTTTAAAGTGTTGTCCACGGACAAGGTGGCATTAACCTTGGAAGGCTTCTTTAATAACCTTAATTGACAACTTTAATGCTGAAATCCTACAAATACTGGTTAGCAGTCAACTTCTGGATAGGTCTTCTCGATGATCACTTGATCGAGCAATATCTTCTTACACCACGTTTTTGTGGACGAGTGTACCACACCTTTTTGTATGTAACACGCCCCGTGCTGCTAGAAGACATGCCATTTTTCGAGCAATAATAATTGTCGTGGCTACATATTATTACGCAGACACACTATATGAGAAGTGTAGTTAATTTTCTTTTTGGACAACACATATCCATGGCGTTGGATCAATGGGAAGTAGGTTTGCAAAGCAAGCTTTCTCAAATTATCTGCTGCCATTTGATCACTTTCCTTGTGGGCATACCTAAAGTTTCGTGTATGAGAGACCGATTGACAACCTGGACAAGCTGCTCGCCAGAAAACGTGGAGCATGTGAAGTGGTCTGGGATATGCTTGTGGGATTACAGAAAGAGTGTCAGAGCTTTGATCGTCGATGTTTATCCCTGTGTTGGTCGCGAATTCGAGCATATATTGCAATTGCCGGCGTATTGTTTTCCATCTAAGTTTACATGCAATTTGCAGTTTGTGCAAATGAACATCTTGCCTGCCAAGTTGCTGCTATAAAGTCCTTTCATTCACAGATTTGTTTTGCCTCTGGATTGTTTCGGATGATATCGGATGATATGGTTTTCTATACTCTGCCAACAACCTTTTTAAACACCCAGTATAATATATATATATATTATATATATATATATATATATTATATAACTAATATATATATATTATATATATATATATATATATAATATAATATATATAATATAATATATATATATATATATATATATATATATATATATATATATATATATATATATATATATATATATATATATATATATTTAAATATATATATATATATATATATATATATATATATATATATATATATATATATATATTTATATATTTAATGAGTACATTCAAATCATATCTTATATAGATACATATATATATATATATATATATATAAATATATATATATATACTATATATATTTTTTTTTTTTATATATATATAATATATTTATTTATATATATTATAAATAATATATTATATTATAGTAATATATATATATATATAGTATATATATATATATAATATATATTATTGTGCAAAACGACAGGGTCACCACTGTGGACGATGTGTGATGACTGTAGAAGATGATTGGTTACTGACACCAGATGATGGTTTAATAAAGTTCTATTTACAATAATTACTTTTTATCTTTATTTCCCTTATCAATACATGCCAATCAATAGAGAGGTATGGATTGTGTATGGACTGTGGTCCAAGAATTGGAATGGGAACTGGAAATTTATTCCAAGAGTTGGCCCAAAGGTTGAAATGGCCCGAAAGTTGGAATCTTGGATTGGGCCAAGATTTGGACTAGGTTGGATTTGAAACTAGTAGTTGTACTAGTATTTGGAAACTTAGTTTGGGCCAAGATTTGGACTTCAAAAAACTTTGAACACAAAGAAATAAATAAAGAACACAATCACTGCGATGGTTGATTACAAAGTTGAATTCTCCGAAAAGCCTTCTCTCGCTAAAAGTGAAAATGGTGGCTATCAATTTCCTCCGACAAAAGCTAACACCTAGCGGTAAAAACCACACGTTGAAAACCTGTGTTTTCCAACCGCCGAGTTACCAGAAAAGTGTTGCAGAAGCAGCCAGCTGCATTAGATGTGCAGCTGTTGTGTTCAAGACCCCCCCCCCAGCGTGATTGACTAGGAGTAAGTCACTCGAGATAGCGTCTCTGACAACGAATTCGTCCACCACCATGCAATCTACTTTCAAACTCGGAAGGAGAGAGAGTAGATCTGCGAGAAACTTGCGAAGAAGCAGGCTGTGTGTGAAGATGCCTGTGCTGCAGGTGGCGATGCAGATGAAGAGGAAGAAGTTGGAGCTGTTATGTGAGTGTTGTGTCGAGTGCGAGGATGAACTGCCATTGAATTTGATGCCTGAGCATGTGAGGAACTCGGCGCAGGCGAGGTTTTGGAAGAAGCCGAAGTTGAACTGCGGGTAGTGAGTTATAGCGGAACTTGAATCGGGGACTCTCGTGTGATCGGAGTAGGCGCGGAATTAGGTGTCGAAGAATAAGGCAGTGGGGGTGAAGGTGACGAAGGTGGTGGTGGTGGTGGTGGTGAAGGTGGCGAAAGCAGTGGTGGTGGTGGTGAAGATGCCGGAAGTGGTGGTGAAGTTATGGGTGAAGAAGATGGTGTTGCGAACGAAGGTTGAGGAAGAGCAACCGGAATAGTGTGAGGGTCGAGTGCAAAATCCAGAGTGTCAGAAGGTTCGACCCCAAAATAAGCCCGCATGAGACGGTCGATAGAAACAACCTCAGTGCGAACCGGACGTTGGATTGTGAAGAACTTATTCTTCCTGGGCACTACCGAAAAAGGTACGCCGTACTTAGGTTGGAGCGAAGTGAGGTGTGAATCATGCCTCACAAAGATATGTATGCAAAAAGAAAAGTCCTTCGGGATGTAAGAGTGTACCTTTTGATGCAGTGAAGGTGTTGGTCTTCACGACTCGGCACAACGTTTCAAATGGGTAAGATAGGAAAGAGGGTATGAGAAAGGAGGGGGAGAAGACTGTGAAAAAAATTCTCCGGGGGAACGAAAAGTAGAACCATAGATAAGTTCAGCAGCAGCGCACTGAAGATCTTCTTTAATTTCCGTGCGGATGTCAAGCATAATTTAAGGACGCTCAATTCAACGCTCTAATTGAGGTTGGGCTGCTAGGGAGATCTTGAGCTGGCGGTGAAAGAGTTCCACAACTCCGTTTGAAATTGGGAGGAAACTTGCTGCGTGAATCTTCTTCACACCAAGGAGACGCATCAAATCTCTCCAGAGAAAAGATTCAAAGATTTGAATAATAATAATAATAATAATAATAATAATAATAATAATAATAATAATAATAATAATAATAATAATAATAATAATAATAATAATAATAATAATATTGGCTTTCCTGCTAGGGGTAGGTTTTGCTTGACGACTTCTTGACGGTATTAAAGTTTAAAAGGCTGGGTCTGGTGGTGTAAGGGCCAAGAGATAGTGGTTCCAAAAGACTGGGTCCAATTTTGTACTATTATGAGGGGAAAGATGGTTCGAGTGCCTACTCCTGCAGGAACATATCACTCCAGATTGCCACCACTGTGGAAAATGACAGGGTCACTTCTATGGATGATGTGTGATGACTGTAGAAGATCATTGGTTACCGACTCCAGATGATGGTTAAATAAAAGTTCTACTTGTAAAATACTGTTTTACTTTATTTCCCCTCATCAACACATAACAATCAATACAGAGGTATGGATTTATATGGACTGTGGTCCAAGAGTTGAAATGGGACTTGGAAATTTGTTCCAATAGTTGAAAATGGACTGAGAACCAAGTGTTGGTCCAATGGTTGAAATGGCCCTAAAGTTGCAATCTTGGATAAACATATATATATATATATATATATATATATATATATAATATATATATATTATATATATATATATTATATATATATATATATATATATATATATATATTATATATATATATATAATATATATATATATAATTATATATATTTATATATAGTATAATATATATATATATATATATATATATACTATATATTATATATATATTATATTATATGTGGTGTGTGTGTGTGTGTGAAATCCAGTTTAAAAACCACAAATAATTCAATCCATACTCAAAACTAAATAGCTGCAGGGAAACAAGGTAATACATTTGTTGGAATCCTGGTAAAATTTAGTGCGGAAAATGTAAAAAAAAAAAAAAAAAAAAAAAAAAAAAAAACAAAAAATTTTTTTTCCCCCCTCAAAAATACAATAGCTACAGCGAAAAGAATACATTTTTGGAATCCTGGGAAAAAAATTTTTAGTTCGTAAAATGTAAAAAAAAAAAAAAAAAAAAAATTTTGTAATAATTAATTAATATGAGGAGAAATGCCTATTTAAGACGCTTTTAAATACGTTACTCGTTAAATAAATAGACTTTCTATTATAGTTAAGTTTTTTTTTTTAAAACTAAAGAATTACCCCCAAGGGTATACCGCACCGATGGCAGGAGTCGGGTCTCCGGCCTTTCGGGGAACTACGGGGTTGGAACTATTTTCCCCCTCTTCGGGGAGGGTCTCCGGAACCCCCGCTCTTTGGTATTGGGTGTCGCGGGGTTCCTCTTCCACCCCTCCCATACGGGGTATATGGAAAATGTCCCCCCCTGTGTTACCCGTCGGCTCGAGCCCCCTACGTTGCCGTGTAATACCTTTACAAATAATAATATATAATATATATACTATTGTCCGTTGCTCCTAAAAAAAATAGCCAATATTTATTTTATTTATTTAATTTTTTTACATTTTCCTACTAAAATTTTACAAGGGATTCCAAAAATGTATCCCTTTTCCTGTAGCTATTGTAGTTTTTGAGATATGATTTTTTTTTTAGTTCCAGCAATAAAATTTTACCAGGATTCTAACATGTATTCCTTTTCCCTGTAGCTTATGTAGTTTTTGAGATATGAATTGAGATATTTGTGGTTTTAAGCTGGATTTCATCATATTTTATAAATATAAATATATAATAAGAAATATATATACTATATAATATATATATTATATATTATATATATATATATATATATATATATATATATATATATATATATATTATATATTATATATATATATATAATATATAATATATTATGCACACATAGCTCAAAAGCTTCACCATTAAAAAGCATCAACCTACTTAAAAAATTTAAAGGACCGTTTTGACCTTTTTTTGACCGCGACCTTTTTGACCTTTTTTTGACCGCGACCTTTTTGACCTTGACTGACCGGTGGTCATTTTGACCACAGGTGCCAGGAACCTACCTGAGGCTTTTTTGGCACCGTAATTTTTGGAATACTCAGCTACCTTCATGGGTGTTTTTTTTTTTTTTTTTTTTTTTTTTTTTTTTTTATTTTTTTATTTTTTTTTTTTTTTTTTGATTTTATTTATTTTTTTTTTTTTTTTTTTTTTTTTTTTATTTTTTTTTTTATTTATTTATTTTTTTTTTTCGCGGATTTCCCCCACCCCCCTTAAGGGTGGGGGGGTTTCGGAGTTCACCAACGCGTTTTCGCTTAACCGCAAGGCCCCGCCGAACCGCGCCGAACCGCGCAGCACCGCACCGCACCGCACCGCACCGCACCGCACCAAGCCGGACCTTTTTTTTCCGAAATATTTCAGTTTATTTCACATAGGATCATGAATGTATTTTAATATCCACGAATGCATCCATAGACACATACACTCACCCTTATACACACACACCCTCATCATCCCAGTCCTTCCCTCCTACCCCGTTTCATTCACCGTTTCTCTATACCCATTCCATTCACCGTGACTGCTTTATCTGTCTGTGCTCTTCAAGGAGGTCTTCCCATTCCCCTATACCATAGTTTTCATTGAATCTATTTTCTTCCTCTCTTTTCACCTATATATATAAATATAATATATATATATATCTATATATAATATATATATATATATATATATATATATATATATATATATATATATATATATATATATATATATATATAGTTGCTCTTGTACTCTTCTGGAAGGTTTCACAGGTATCCTGAACCCATTGGGCCTTCTTTAAGGAATGGTCGCCACATGTCATTTTATACTACTACTTAGCCATTGTATATGCACAGACGCTTGCGCATACATGTATATGCGCTTGCGCATAACATCTTCTATCTTCTGATGCGAATTATCCCACCCGCAAGGAATAACATTAAATTGCGGTTATTTAAAAAAGTGACTTCTCCATGTCACTAACCGAACTGGAACTCGACCCGTAGCCTCTTAAGGAAGTGTGTTGGACTTAACAGATTGGGCTCCGTCTGAATGCCCTTTAATATATAAACAAATGTTACTTATATATAAATCATTTTTATGCATACAAAAATTTTGGAAATAGCTATTTCCATATTAAAAGTTTAGAAAAAGCGCATCTCGATTTTGCATATTTATATATATATATATATATATATATAATATATATATATATATATATATATATATATATTATATATATATATATATATATATATATATATATATATTATATATAATATATAGATATATATATATATATATATATATATATATATATATATATATATATATATATATATAAAAAGAACGAGAGAGAGAGAGAGAGAGTAAAATCGCTATCATCCATACACACACACATACATATAAACATACTTACACACTCACACATACAACACACACCCGTTACGCTACTTATACACCCACACACCACACACCCCCGCTAGGGCTACTTATAAAACACAACACACAACACCCACCCAATTAGACAACTTACACTCACAATCTGGCACCTACACACACACATGCTAGACCCTACACCCCTATAATACACACACCCACCCTTACCGACCCTGCCATGGATAACATACACCAAGCCCTAGCTCACACTCTACACCCACGTCTACAACACACTATGACAGACTTATGCACAACACGCACACCCGCAGGCTATTTATAACACACACACATACGCTAATAATATATATATATGTCTAAAGTTTATGTATACATTTATTATATTTATATTATATATATATATATATATATATATATATATATATATATATATATATATAATATATAATATATATATTATAAATATAACCTTGTTTGAACATGATATTTCGTTCGACATTGACCTTGCCGGATACCCTATACCCAGCCTACACCTAGCCTAAACCTGCACCTAACCTGGCCTTACCTAACATAACCTAACCTAACCTAACCTAACCTAACCTAACCTAACCTAACCTAACCTAACCTAACCTAACCTAACCTAACCTAACCTAACCTAGCGTACACCTACACCTAGCCTACACCTATCCTACTCCTGAACCTAGCCTCCACCCCGCCTTGAGCTCATCCAGGTAACTGATGCCTAGCCTTTGGTAGGTATCTGTGCTAACATGAGGTCATGTAGGAACCTGACCTGTATGGATCTATCCTAACTTATTTCCATCCGTGCCACACACAAAGTTCACACACACACACAACACACACGCACACACACACACACACACACACACTTATACTTATACACATACACATAATTATACTTACTATACACACACACACCAAACACCCACACACGCACACACACACACACATACCATACTATGACACTTATACCACACATTCCCACTAATACACATTATACAACATTACTATGACACTTACATTTTACCATAGACACTTACATTTACATCTTATACACAAGCGGTCACAAACACACCCACACATACAACACACCCACTTACACTTATACACACATTCACTATGAGACACTTACACTCACCATAGACACTTACACATTACATTTACAACTTTTACACATGTATAAACACCATCGACCAATTACCTTTGGTCTTCATGGGTCAATTTTAGCCCATCCTAATTTAAAAGAAAATCATTTTAATTAAAACATATACTTTACAGACCTTAAAAGCAGTAAATCAGTTAATCAATAGAGGTGTTAACTAACACCTAGGGATTAGTAATGCTTTTGTTTAACTTGTTTACTGCTTTAAACTCAATGTTTTATGCTTTAAACCTCATGTTTTTTACTGCTTTAACTTAATGTTTTTACTGCTTAACTCACATATTTTATTAACATTACATACCTTAAAGCAGTAAATCAGTAAATCAATAGAGGTGGTACCTAACACCTAAGGGGGGATTAGTATCTTTTTGTTTTATCTGTTTTACTGCTTTAACTCAATGTTTTCACTGCTTAACTCATGTTTTAACTGTTTTAAAAATTATATGTTTTACCTGCTTTAACTCACATATTTATTAACATTCATACCTTAAAGCAGTAAATCAGTAAATCAAAGAGGGTTACCTAACACCTAGGGGGGATTAATATGCTTTTGTTTTAACTGCTTTAACTGTTTTAACTCATGTTTTACTGTTTTTACCTCATATGTTTTTACTGCTTTAACTCACATATTTTATTAACCATTACATACCTTAAAAGCAGTAAATCAGTAAAGCAATAGAGGTTTACCTACATAGGGGGGATTAGTCTGCTTTGTTTTCCTGCTTTACTTGCTTTAACCATGTTTTATACTGCTTTCACT
>JABUQX010040136.1:22500-28661 GCA_015478945.1 Trachelipus rathkii | reverse complement strand
GAAAAAATAAATAAATATTAAAACACCATGAAGGTAGCTGAGTATTAAAAATATATACTTACACTAACAGCGTTAGTGGTTCATCGTGTAATGTGCATAACCCTGAGTTTTCATTCCAACTACTGACGATTACCTACTAGGATCCTAACCCCCGCAATAATTGTGCAACATTACGACTTATGTGTTCCAACCCTTTACTGCGTTGCTGCTTGCTGTTTTGTTTCGACCAAAGGTTATTCGTGTTTCCTAACCTTCCACTTTAGCTTCCTGTTGCCTTCAAACTTCAGTCGAATTGGTCTATTGTCGAAACATAGCATTCCTCTTTTCTCCCAGCAAGTTATCAAAGGTAGGAGGCGACACAATTGTCATAAATACATTAAGTTCTAGTGTTGGGTATCCTTTTGTTAGTTCAAACCTATGCTGAGTTATTACGTAACTTTTTTAGAGTCCATGCGCGGGCATTAACTACTGGATCCTTACCCGATATTTGAAACATGAAGCTTGATTGTCTCAACCACTTCACTGCGATGCTGTGTGTCCTTTGTTCGCACAGGTATCGTAGTTTCCTCTACCTTCAAACTTAGCTTCTGGTTTGCTTCAAATTCAGTCGATTGGTTCTAATGTTGACAAAACATAAAATTCCTCTTTCCTCCAAGCTTATCAAAGGTAGGGAGGAACCATTGTCATAAATACTTATAGTTTGTTGTATTGAGTATTCCTGTTCGTTAGTTAGACATATGCTGAGGATTACTACTTTAGCAGGTCCCATCGCGGCATTTACCTTGGTCCATACTCGCATATTAGAAATGCGGTTAATGTCAACACTTTCACTGCGTGTTGTCTGTCCTTTGTGCGACACAAGTAAGTGTTTCTTCACTTCCGACTTGAGCTTCCTCTCTGCCTTCAAAATTCAGTCGATTTGGTCTAATTGAAACATAGCATTCCTCTTTCCTTCAAAGCAGTTATCAAAGGTAGGGGGGCGAACCAATTGTCATAATCACCTTATGTTCTAGTTGTTGAGAAATTATCCCTTTGTTAGGTTCAAGAACATCTGCTGAGGATATTTAATTCCATGCTCGCATAGTAATATTTATATATATACTATAATATTTATATAATATAATATATATTAGTATTTATATATAATATATATATATATATTATACCAGTATTATAATATAACTATTATAGTATATATATATATTATATTATACTATAATAATATCTATATTTATATATTATAATATAATATATTATATATTATATATTAAATATATTAGTGTGTGCATATATGTATATAATATGATTATATATATATATATATATATTATATTTACCATATATATATATTATATATTACCAGTTATTCATATATATATACCAGTGTATATATATATATAATATATATATATTATTATTATATATATATAATATTATATATATTATATAATATATATATATTATATAATATATTATATATAAATATATAAAATTTAATATTATATATATTATTACTATATAATATATATTATATACTCTAGATTAAATATATATATATATATATATAATATATAATATATATATTAGTATATATATATTTAGTATATTATATAATATATACCTGTAATATCATATATATTATAGCTATGATATATATATATATATATAATATATATACTATATATATATATTATATTATATATATTATATATTTTTTTTATATATATAAATATTAGATATATATATATAGATTATATATATATTATATATATTATATATATTATATATATATTATTTATATTATATATACATATAGTATATATAATATATATATATATATATATTAATATTATTATAATATATATATATATATATAATATACTACTATATATATATATATATTATAGTATTATATACGTATTATATATATATATATACTATAGTATATATATAATATATAATATTAATTATATATATATTATTATATATATTATAGTATATACATATATATATATTATATATATAATATATGATTACTATTATTTATATATATAATATATTATATATAGTATTCTATAGATTATATATATATATTATATTATTATATTATATATAATATATATATATATATATATATATTAGATACTTATTATATATATCTACTATATATAATATAAATATATATATTTTATATATAATGAGACTTGGTATGAGACCGCTGTTTCACAAACTCGAAAGTCCGGTATATTTTCCCAATGAATGCTGGTAATTTATAAATGCTTCTTATTTCAGCATTAATGGAATCATTTTTATGAAAAAATGAACAAAAAATTTCAAGCTTAAAACAAAAGACATAACAATACGTAGTCATATCTCGAATGTTGTTCTTTGGAATCATGAGTTTAAAGGCCCTAAGTATGCGCATATAATTATTTAATTTTTTTTTAACAAATCATTAATTACACATAGTGACGATAAAATATTTAATTGAACAACCAAATCACTTTGTTATTTTTTAATAATTTTTCAAACTCTGCACTGCAAATGATTGCAGATTCGAAGATTTTCAAAAAAGCGTCACTTGCACAGCTCTGCAAAGTGAAACTGTGAAGAGTATTTCAAAACTTTTTTTCACATTTGCTTACAAAATCCAAGCTCTGTGAATCAGAAAATGCCAATTAAACCTTTAAAAAACTCGTATCTATAGGGTCAAAATAGCCTGAAATATTCATGAGACTAAGATGAATCATACGGTATCAAAGGGTTAATATTAACAAAACAATTTCGATCTTCACTATACATAAAGAGAAATTATTATTATTATGTATTATTATTATTATTATTATTTTATTATTTTTATATTATTATTATTTATTATTATTATATTTATTATTATTATTTTATTCTTATTAATATTTTATGTATTATTATTTATTATTATTATTATATTATTATTATCTTTGATTATTATTATATTCATTATATATTATTATATTATTTTTATTATTATTATTATTATTATTATTATTATTATTATTATTATTATTATTATTATTATTATTATTATTATATTATTATTTATTATTATTATATAATTATTATATTTTATTTTGATTATTATTTTATTTATTAGTTATCTATTATATTATCTCTACATAGATCTTCAAACACAAATTAAAGCTACGAGACGACATCACTCTCATCCAGTAACTAGATACAGGCGGTAAATAGCTATTACGTCGACCCTAAACAGTTACGGCAAACCTTAGTAAGTCAGAAGGGTGTTCAATCAAAGAACTGGATTTGCATTATAGGCGCACTTATGGCGCGTCATGAGATCCTGGAATGAGCCGTATCTGAGGAAGTAAATTCACATCTCTTCATTTGACTGAACTGCAAATTAATATTTGCTTTTAAATTATGCATAATATTTTTCTTTTGGACACTGAGGAGGGTAACGGATTTTATTTATTTTCCCTTTGCCTTACTTAACAAGTTTTATTCCTAGACAGTACCTTTTATTAATAATTTATATCAGAATATCTTTACATAAATGGAAGCGGTATAAGTTTAATTACTTTGTTATGCTTTTGTATTATTATATGTTTTTTTTATCTTGGCCATACATTTTATTAAAATTATATTGTCAGATATCTTTTGAACCATGAGAAGGCATAACAAGATTTTTTACTTGTGTCCCTGTTGTCCTTCTTAACATAATCTACTTTTTATCTTAGCAGGTTCGAGTGTTCGTGGCGCTTTATTGGTGTTTGGGCTCTATGGTAGGATAATATATAATATTAATATGATAATAAAATAATAATATAATATAATAATAATAATATAATAATATATATAATAATAATATAATGACTAATATAATATTAATAATATAATATAATATAATAATAATATAATATATAATAACAAAATAAGTAAATAATAACATAATATAATAATAATAATATAATATATAAGATAATATAATAATAATAATAATAGAAATATATACTATTATAATTAATAATATAATAATTTCTTTTTATAGTATAGTAAAGATCGAGATTGCTTTGTTAATATTAACAGCTTATTGGCATAAAAGGTATGTTATGTTAGCTTTACTGATATGAACACTTTGATATGATAGCATTATTCATTGGTATGTGTGATAGTTAGGTTGGAGGTTATGATAAATTTTTGTTAAGTTTGCAAATATTACTTGTCAATTTTAAGTTAGCGATTGACATGTTAGATAAGTTAAAATGGTATGGGTATGTTTTGTAGTAATGTTAGCCTTGTTATTGTTGTTAAAGAGGGAACAGTTAGTTTATATGTTAACAGTTTATTCGGTGTGTTTAAGGTATGTAATGTTAGCCTTTATTGATGTTTGAATACTTTGATATGATAGTATGTTATTCCATTGGATAATGTGTGATAGTTGGTTGGTTATGATAAATCTTCTTGTTAAGTTTTATGTGTATGTTTAGGCCTTCTATCGATCGTTAACTTTATCTTAACATTTATTCTTGACGAATGGAGTGATAGATACTTAGGACATGGTAAATTTTTCTTAAGTTTTATCACATATTAATATGATAGTGTTGAGGTGCATACTCTATTTATTTAATCATATGTTTTTTAAATAATGTTTCTTTTGAGATAAACTCGTAAGATATATTTTGATGCTAAAATTTATATGTCAACTCTTATGTAGTAGGCATATGTTATAAAGATTTAAAAATAAAAACAAACTTTGTTTATCTCTCCTTCGACAATAATTATTTATTGAAAGAACTTATTTTTATGGTTAGGTTGCTACCAATTTGCATAATCAATAGATCAATAATTCCAATGTCAATAGATCATAGATGAACGGGAGGGGAGGGGTAATAGTTCTAATTTACTGATTTATGGCTTTAGGGTACGTATAAACTTTTATATTTTACAATAATATTTTATTCAAGAACTTATTTTTGTTATGGTTATTTATACAAAATATGACTTGAATCAATAGATTAATAGATCAATAGATCATGTTCGGGTGGGAGGGAAAGGGATGGTTTGATTTACTGATTTACTATTTACTGATTTACTTGATTTACTGATTTTACTGATTTAGGGTATGTAAACGCAAAATTTTTTAGCGTGTATAAACATAAAAAGAATGAATTTTTTAGTAAAACAAAATGTTTTAACAATTAAAATAAATTAATAACAAGTTTCAAAAAAAAAAAAAAAAAAAAAGTTAAAATAGAAACATAAGTTAAAATTTTAAAGAAGATAATTTACCGAAATTAAAAAAATTTTTCCCCTCGAACCCTGGCATATGGTCCATACTACTGGCCTTTAATTATGTATCTCTACTACGCGACATAGGTATCGATTTGAATGTTTAATTATTTCTGTCGATATTTAATTATTCAATGTATAGTCAAACAGAGCACGTAGAAAGAGATTTAACATTCAGTATGGAAGTAAAGATCCGATAATCGATTAATAGCATTCAAAAATGATCTTCTAATCCATTTAATATCGTTCATTGAACCAAAGCCCCTTCTGGGGCTACGCCTCCCATGTTGTGGGCATTAACCTTGAGAACGGAATGTAAATGGTATTCCAGACTTAAAATCGTCTAACGATACTTAGAAATCACTAGCTTGACGCTGCGTCAAATGTAAAAACTAATTAAATGATGGAAATTTCCATGTCAGCTGCCGACATGACTGGAATTTCCAAAACCTCCGCAAATGGTTTTCAAGTCTTTGCCTTCGAAGTGCAGGGATGCCAATGGGAAAAATCCCCAAAAATCCCCCGGAGTTGGGGATCTTGACCTTGAATTATGGACAAAACGGTAGAAAATTCTAAAACGTTTTTTCGTCAGTTGTCCACCCCTTACTACCATTATTATTATTATTATTATTATTATTCTTATTTATTTATTATTATTATTATTATTATTATTATTATTATTATTATTATTATTATTATTATTATTATTATTATTATTATTATTATTATTATTATTATTATTAAATATTTTAATATTATAAATTATTACTATTCAAACAATTATACTAGTTTGCAAATTCTTCATTACTTATATTTATATTATACTGTCTATGTACTTTTATTCAAACAATTATTTTAATTCGTAATATTAT
>JABUQX010040136.1:0-17500 GCA_015478945.1 Trachelipus rathkii | reverse complement strand
ATGGCTCAGAGGTTAAGTACGTAAAACTGTGTTCGGAGAGGAAAGCGTTGTCATTGATTTTGGCTAGTATAAGTTTCTATAAGGGAGTGACCATTACCTTATAAGGAACGAATTGCCGAATCATTGACAGCAAGAGCATACCTTTAGTACTCAAAATACTCAGTTGATAGGATCCTCACGCAGTTCTACGTAAAAAAGAGTCCGAATAAAAGATTCTGCCGGGTGACACCTGGCGTGTAAATCGTGCTGCGTTCTGTAGAACTGTAGTGATTTGGCTTCCTGTTCGCTGGGTATTTTGCAAAAATTTCAAAAAATAGAAACATATTTTTAAATAAAACAAAAGGCAAAAAGAAAATATGACGTCATCTGTGGATAATAATATATAATAATAATAATAATAATATAATAATAATATAATATAATAATAATAATAATAATAATAATAATTAATAATAATAATAATAATAATAATAATAATAATAATAATAATAATAATAATAATAATATAATAATTATAATAATATATAATAATAATTAATAATAATATAATATAATATAATAATATAATAATAATAATAATAAATAATATATAATAATAATAATATAATAATAATAATAATATAATAATAAATAATAATAATTGTTTAAAAATAATATAATATTATTATAATATAATAATATAATAAGTAAAATTAAAATTTATCGAGTTTTAGTATCTTGATGTACCACTAATGATAGTAAATATAAATATAATATAATATTAATATAATAATATAATAATACTAATATAAATAATATAATAATAATAATAATAATCATCATAATATAATAAAATAATAATATAATAATAATAATAATAATAATAAATAATAATATAATATTCATAATAAAATTTATTTTAACGTATGATTTTGTTGCTTTCTCAAGCCTCCTATGTATTTCTTTCTACAGAAGAATTTTCTTTAATGTATTATCCTGAATAAAATAAAACTAATTTGATTTTTGCAAGACACATCAAGGGTTTCATCCGTCATTTTCGTGATATTTTCAACTAATCGTTTAATTTTTTTATTTTAAGCAATAGTTTGAGAAAATAAATATTGTTAAAACTAAATACAACATATAATAAATTATAATTTAAAAAATAGTATTTTATTTTTACGCTGAAATGTATGATGTTGAAACAAATTTGAAAAAAAATTTTCATATATTTTATGTTTATAGTTTTTTTTTTATGTTTCCTTAAGAGCATGATTCCCAGGCGCAATCATAAAAAAATTTTTTCTGTATGAATGGAGAAGCTTCTTTTTATGCTGTTTTATCGGATTTTTTGTGGTGTTCTTCCTAAATATGTTGAAATATTTTACTCTCGGCTTATACTTATGCTGCGACTTCTCATGTTGAGGGTATTCGTTGATGTATCCAATATAAGCGGAGTTACATCCACTTTTCAGAACATTGAAATCGGTAACAACGTTTAACTATCTCTCAACATATCCCGACAGCGCTTTAAAACGAGTAGGATGAAGCCGAGCTCAGTTTTAAATCGGCTTTTATAGTGATCTTATATAAGCTTTCCGTCTTTTGCTTTAGGATATGTTCTTTTCAAAATTAATTTTATTTTGTTTCTTCCTCTTTTCTGACTAATATTTTCAGTTTATAATTTACTAAGAGCTTATCTTTTTCCTTTTCATGATAGTAATGGCGAATAAATTATTTAAAGTGTGCATTTTTATAGTTTTCTCTTATATGGGGGAAGTTATTGTTTTTCAGATTCTTTGTTATTCTTTTAATTTCTTCTAAATCAAAACAGCCCAATCAGATGATATCTTAAACGCTCGGTGAACTAAAAGTCTTTATGGTAGCAAATTTGTAATTTAGAGGAGTGAAAGAGTTGAAATTTCAAGTATGTTCCTTTATCTGTAGATTTTACGTAGACACTTCTATCAATTTTTCCATTCCCTTTAACTTTAATGGTAATGTCTAAGAAATTATTAATACTGTTATTTTTAGCCCTTTCAAATGTCCTTTTAAACTTCTCAGAGTGTGGAATATGGACGTCATATTTTGAACCCGTTCAGGGTCGTTAAATATTAGACTCTCGGAGAGTTCAAATCCAAATACGAAGATCTCAGTGGTTTGAAATTTACTTTTGAAAAGGCCTAAAAAATATATATTAATTTCTTAAGCATTACCACTTAAGTTAGAGGATGGAAAAATTGATAGAAGTGTCTACGGTAAATCTACAGATAAGGGAACATACCTGAATTTCGACTCTTTCACTCCCCTAAACTACAAAATTGCTACCATAAAGACTTTAGTTCACAGAGCGTTTAAGATATCATCTCATGTCTCTAATCATTATAAAGCTTTTTCAAGAGATAAATTCAAAAGAGAAGGCTATTAATTTTTTAATTACTAAGGAAATACTTCACTCATCAAGACTCTGTAAATATAATCATGAAATGAAAATTTGTGTTTTCAGTAGAAAACATAGCTGGAGATGTCCTATTAAAAATTGGATTGCGCAAAAACACATGGTTGGAGTGCAGTAATTTATCCTTTGAAGCTATTATATATTTCATATACCGCTGGACAAAGAATTTAACGTCAAACACTTTCGCATGTTGAGAGTAGTAAACGTTGGACATTTCAATGTTCTGAAAGTGGATGTAACGCCGCTTATATTGGATACTCAACGAATACCCTCAACATGAGAATGTCGCAGCATAAGTATAAGCCGAGTAAAATATTTCAACATATTAAGGAAGAACACCACAAAAATCCTGATAACAGCATAAAAGAGAGCTTCTCCATCATAACAAGAAAAAATTTTTTTTTCATTGATTGCGCCTCGGAAAATCATTGCTCTTCAAGGAAACATAAACCGTTATTAAACATAAAATATCATGAAATGTCATTTTTTCACATTTTTAAATAACAAAAAGTTCAACGAGGTTTAACTTTACTATTTTTTAAAATTATTAATTTTATTTATTTATTTTTGTTATTGGTTTTAACAATATTTATATCATCAAAATTGTTAAAATATAAAAAAAATAAAACTATTAGTTGAAAATATCCGAAATGTACGGACGAAAGCTTGGTACTGTTAATAAATCAATAGTTTTATTTTAATTCCAGGATACAATAATAGAGAAAATTTCTTCTGTAGACAGAAGTACAATTTACGAAGCCTTCAAAAATGTTTCAAAACTCATAACGTTAAACTCAAATGAAGTATATGAACTTATTATTATTATTATTATTATTAATTATATTATATTATTATTATTATTATTATTATTATTATTATTATTATTATTATTATTAATATTATTATTATTATTATTATTATTATTATTATTATATTATTATTATTAATATATTGTTATCTTATTCTTTAATTTGTTCATATTATTTATTATTTTTATTATATTATTATTATTATTAATTATATTATTATATTATTATTAATTATTATTATTCTTATATTATATTATTATTAATACCATACTTATTAATTATTATTATTATTATTATTATTATTATTATTATTATTATTATTATTATTATTATTATTATTATTATTATTATTATTATTATTATTATTATTATTATTATTATTTTAATAAGTAAAGTTTTATGAAACTGAATTTTTTTTTTCAAATTGAAATTTTAAATTGTTTTAACCCGTGTTATGTTGTCAAAGTTTTACTGTACCAGTTGTTCTTTAAATATTTTATTATTATTATTTATTATTATTATTCTACACCATCTCCCAGGTATTGACTAAGGTTTCTGTTTTATTTAAAAATTGTTTCTATTTTTGAAATTTTTCAAAATAACAGGACAGGAAGCAATTACTACATTCTACAGAACGCAGCACGATTTACACGCCAGGTGTCACCCGGCAGAATCTTTTATTCGGGCTCTTTTTTACGTAGAACTGCGTGAGGATCCTATCAACTGAGTATTTTGAGTACTAAAGGCATGCTCTCGCTGTCAATGATTCGGCAAGTCGTTCCTATAAGGTAATGGCCACTCCCTTATAGATACCTATACTCGCCAAAATCAATGACAACGCTTTCCTCTCCGAACACCGTGGTACGTACTCACCCTCTGAGCCACGGCGTTGGACCCAATTAAAAATTTGGAAGTTCTATTTATATAACTCAATTAAAATTTCTAAAAAAAATATTAAATCTGATGAGGATTCGAACTCGAGATTTCTGAGTCTTGAGTTGGTCATTATAACCAATACACCATGAGAGCTTGTGAAAAATAATTTTGGAAGTTCTACTGTATTTCAATATATGCTTTTTTTAAAACAGTAAAATAACTCTATTAATATTTATTTTATGAGTAAAAGGCATGCACTTATTTTGCATTTTACTATAAATTCGTCTATATGATATTTTCTACAGGGTTGCTATTTTTTAATGCAAATGCTCATAACTTTTTAAATATTATTTTTATGAAAATTTTACATATAAACAAAATTATAGATCTTTTGATTTCCTATAAAACTATATCTATAAAAATTTCTGCAAGGTGGATATTCTTAATGTAAATTCTCATAACTTTTTAAATATGTTATATGAAAAATATACACAAAAGCAAAATTATAGATCTTTTGATTTTTTATAAATCTGTTTCTATAAAATTTTATGTAAGTAATATGAGAAACCCAAAGTGAGCGAAGTGAACGAGTTCCAGCACATAAACTGAGCGAGCGAAGCAAGGGGCAGTCTGGTAAAACCATTAAAAACATATCAAATCTTCATTTGAAGCGCCCCCAACTTGGGGACGGTGTTAGTAACATTTTTAGAGCGGGTTACAAGGTAATTTTCAGCGAGATTGGAGGGTGGTCTCATAGACCCTCCGAGTGAAATGAGGAGGTATGCCTCGTAACAAAATTAAAAAAATACATATCACATCTTCATTGACTAAAATATATTTCCAATTTCATTCCCGTAAACAAACCTTTACAAGTAGTATGTAAAACGGGGAGCGAAGCGTCTTCCGGCATCTCCGAGTGAAATGAGGGGGAGGCTTCGGAACTACACATTATGCACACTACATATTATATATATATATTATATATATATATTATTATATATATATATATATATATATGTATATATATATTATATGATATATACTCATATATCATATAGATATATATATATATATATATATATATATATATATATAAGGGCGTGTCAATTTGGAGGGCAAAAATAAAAATTCGTGTTTTTTGTGAATGAGGGGGTCCAAAATTGTGTATTTTGATGTGTAATATCCTAATTTAAAAGGTTTTTCCTTATTCATAAACCTTTACCATGATAAATGTGCGCTTGATTATAATATATATTGAAATTTCCGAAAAAAAGGGGCTAACTTTATATAAACTCCAAAAAATTTGCTCAAAAGTAACTTTAATGAACTAACAACATTTTTTATCTTATATTTGTTTATATTATCAACATGAAAACACATTTCAAAAAATGTAGAAAGCTTCAACCAGCAATATCTATCAAATCTTGCTTCGATTCATTCATAGACATCATTCTCTGCTCCTTCCTGGCCTCTAGTGAATCCTTCTCGTTTCTTATGAGTATACACTTTGCCAGAAGCCTCTGTTGATTGTTTCACACACCTCCCTATGGACTGTCCATGACATGGCCACTTTGGAACTTTGCATTGGCTCTTCAACAAACTTTCTTATTTCTGATATTTTGAGTTTACAAGTAAGTGGAGGTTCATTATAACTTTTTCTAACCCAGTGCTATCAGTTGTTCAAAAGGGAAGTTTGCAATTTGATTTACTGCAGGTGTGTCCTAGGCCGAAAACAGATAAGGTCTCCTGGTGTATCATTCATCCTTCATTCCTTAATTCAATTATCTTCTGGACCTCTGCTTTCCTTTCTTCCTGGTCTTCCGAGCATAAAATATCTGAAGCACCATTTTACTAAATGTAAACCACGATGAACGTTGGATTGTTGGTAAAACAGTATCTACTACTGCCTTCTTCTTCTGAGATTTTAGGATTTCAATTGCAAAAGAATGGGCGAGGCTTCCTCCACCCAAGAGAAGTTTGATTTTGGATGTAAACCAGCCAGGAATAGTAAACCCCAAACAATGTATTCCACAAGCAGTTGTAACGTCTCCAAGTTGTTGCCTTTAAGCCATGTTTTGAAAACCCATATGCGACAAATGGATCATGGCAGTTGTACCACCGAGAGTGGCTTTACAGGACCAATTCTATA
Organism: Trachelipus rathkii; assembly: GCA_015478945.1. Classification (NCBI taxonomy): domain Eukaryota; kingdom Metazoa; phylum Arthropoda; class Malacostraca; order Isopoda; family Trachelipodidae; genus Trachelipus; species Trachelipus rathkii. Next base: position 11,229 of record JABUQX010040136.1, on the reverse strand, counting down.
ATGCCAGATCAGTGGAAGGTTACACCTGTCCTATGGTCTTGAGTTATCCGAACCATAAGCCTTGATTCTGTTTGAGAGATCTTTTGAACAAACAGTCGTCACACAATGGAACCAAAGGCTCTGGAAAGGAATATTCTGAACAAATCAGGGGGATTGATTTTCTAGTTCTTTGCGTATTGCAAGCATAGTTGTCAATCCTTACCACGTCCACTTGTTGGTTAGATAAAGTTTTTTCCACCAACTCTGGTTGATCAAGTGTCGCCAAAGGTAGCTCTTAGTATGAACAGCACAAACCAACCAGATGAGAGTTTACGATTCAGCTTTGCCTCAACCCAATGCATGAACTCTCCTTCCCAACCAGTGTTAACATTCGTTGAGTCACCACAATTAGCCTGCAAATTTTTTCAATGTTGTTTTTTCTTTAAGAAATCCACAAGATGGTTATCAATAACTTCAGCAGGTTTCATTTTCGTTAAGTCTTTCTCTGGAGTAAAATGGCAAAGATACCTTCCACCTGGCTCACTGTAAACAGTGTAATGCTCTTCTTTCACAATACTTGGAAACTCTTGACTTGAGTTATCTGCTTGTAACAGAACTTTAGTGGAATCTTAGCGTCCATCAAAGAAGAAAATACATCAATACTTGCCTATCCGGCATCGAGATTGAAATTCGTCATCAAGTGATTTCATGACTTTCTATTGCTTTTTACTTATTGTGATCAACCACGAGGTCCCTGGTCCTTCATAATTAATCCAGCATTCTAAAAAGGCAAGCTTTTAATGGCAGCTGAGCACGTAGGACCGAGACCATACCTAGTACTTTGCATTGAACATTGCGCAATTGTAATGATTATACTGGCTTGTTACTGAAGTAGAAGTAATCAAATCATACATTGGGAATTTGCAAAGGATTCTTAGTTCTTCATCTGTAACATAGTTTGGGCTCCTAATCTTCGTCGGAGAACGAACTTCATTTTGTCCCGTAATGTTAACTCCTTCCTTCCATTCTGCTTATATTCAGATATTCTTCTTAATTCATCTTCTTGCCTTTTCTGCTTTTTAATTTGTCTCCTGTGCTCAGGTAGATCTGGTAATCCAATTTGATGCTGTCCAATAGATCCAACCATCTCTCTTTGACTATTAATAAACACTAGTTCTTTGACAGGGATCTTTATATCCTTAGAACAAGAACAGGAGATGTGCACTTCATGTTTACAGTCAGCACCACCTGGACATGGACAGTCAAATTCTGGACATAGCTTAATCTCACACTTGCAGTTGAGGATGTCAAAAGAGCTTGTCTAACATTGCTATGAAAGCCTCTTTCAATTCCAGTTCTCCTTTGTCAAGTGATATGTTTTTGGCCTTTTCCCAGTTTTCTTCTATCTTCTTCAGGACTGTGACTCTCGAATTTAAAATTGGCACCACAAAACAACAGTTTGTTAGCTCCCACTTTTCAAGCACTTTTGGATAAATATCCTTTGCAAGAGTGGCTGCTGGGTAATTTTTGACATTCTCCTCACTCTGCTCTCTTAGCAGAAGCCCAATATCTAATAAATCACGTTAGATTGGGAGTTCAGAAGACAGTATTTATCGACCAGTTAACCAATGAAGGTACTCATGTAGAGCGGGAAGTTTGCCAGTTCTTTGTCCTCCTTTTACTAGCCATGGTTTTCCGAATTTTCAGATTGCAAGTGGGAAGAAAACCTATTTCTGCCAGGAAAAAAGAAAAACAAGAAATGTCACTATTTGTAATGAATTAATAAAATTAATAAAAAGACACTCAGCTGCAAAAGAGTATGCGCTTTTAAAAACTTTTTTACGAGTGTGGCATTTAAAATTTTTTTCAGATGTATATAGTGTAAATAAGTATATTCTTAACCTTAGAGCAGAAATACAGACAGAAATAATGATAAAGGAAGGACTTCTTTAGGAAAGGACAGTTTGCTGCGAATTTAAATGAAGGCGTGAAAATATCACCGGAATTGAAGTAGCTAATTTATACCAAGCAATGTAAGTTAATGCCGCGATTCTGTAAATATAATGTGAAATCCGCTAAAAACCCCAAAACACAACTTTTTTGAAAACCCTTCATTTTTTTTTTTTATTTTGGAAAAAGGAAGTAAAAAAAAAAAAATTTGACACGCCCTAAAATTCGACAATAATAATAAAGGCCACCCTCCACCTTTTTTCCTCTCTTCAATCTAACATCTTTCCCTACCACTCCAACATTAATTCTTTCATCACCCCAATCCATATATTTTTAAATAAAAGCCAAAGAGCATAGCACATCCCCTGAAATCACTCCACTATTAATATCAAACATTCACTTTCCAAGCCATTTATTCTTGCAAATGCTTTCTATCGACATACGTACTTGTGATTTTCATGAGAAGCTACCCAACAACAATATATTCACTAAACCCCTGCCACAGAGTTTCACTATTAATCCTGTCATTCGCTGCTGCAAGTTCATAAAAACCTAATACAATTATTCTTCTTCTTCTCTCATTTTCTTAATAATTTTTTTTATGTAATATATATTATATATATATATATTATATATTATATATAATTATATATATATTATATATTATATATATATTATAAAATATATTGATATATAATCGATATATATTATATAAATATAAATTTTTTTGTATATATACTATAATATATATATATATATATATCCCCTTCTTTTCTCCCAAAGACTGGGGTAAGGTGCGTGACATGCATCGAAAAAGAGAAATATTATAGGAAAGAATATTGCCAGGATTCGAAAGAAAGCCCAGCCTTTCTGTCCACCTCTATACTCTATGAGGAGAACTTGCGCAGTGCAGAAAATCTACCCCAGAACTTCACGGGACCGTGATGGACCCTCGCTATTGGCATATCGTCAAGGTGTAGGGCTCATCCCCTGCCCCAAGTGGGGCCAAACCATACACCCTCAACAAAACCCCCCCCACTCCTATTATGCACCTTTATTTTCGCCTCTGCCAAAACTCACATTTCCTCTTCTCAGGCATTCCTTTACTGGATCAATCCACTTTTTCTTCGGCTCCCAGCCGGTCGATTTTCCAACACACTCACCACTATTGCTAATCCGCTAACAAACCGAACTGTCATTCATCCTTTTCCACATTGACCAAAACCCATCTCCAATCGTACTTTCAATTTATTCTCTCATTTACCCGTTCTTCACACCACATAACTTCTTTAATACGTTCATTCCTCATTTTATCAATTTTTACACCTAACAAGCCCCTAAGATTGTCCTTCTGAACACGTTGAACTTTAGATCTATTAGCCTCTTATTCCAGACCATTAGTTATCACTACTATACATTTAAGACATAGTAACAAAGCATACCCTTCATGTAAGACCCTAGCGCACTCAATACTTATTCCATTACATCCACCAACGATTTAATTGCACCAGGCCATCCTGTCCTTGCGGATTCGCAACTTTCCTACACACTCCTGCATCATCTGGTTCCCTTTTTATCCAACATATATCCTAAATTATTAAACACTCAGGACACTGGTTCCAGCTGCTCACCATCTACATACCTTCAGACGGGAATGCCTCACTAAAACAACCATTAACCTCTCTATCTACGCGTTACTTTTAAAACTCCTCCTTTTACCACACCCTTGCCAAAATCTCTCAAAACCAATCCTCCTTCAAACTTCTCTTCAGATTTTCCACCCACAAAACCAAATCATCCGCATATATAAGGTAGGGCACCTCCACTCACCTCCATATCGTCCATCATTCTTAAACACCATTCCTGCCCCCCCCCCATCTCTAAATTCTTTCTATGACCCATCCATATTAACAAATTGAATAGCCAAGGGTACATAACGCATCCCTGCCTCAACCGCTATTAATATTAAAGCCAATCAACTTTTGGACACCATGTAATATAATATAATATTATAATATATATATATATATATATATAATATATAATATATATATATATATATTATATATATATATATATAATATATATATATATATATATATATATATATAATATATATATATATATATATATACATATATATATTATAGATATATATATATATATATATATATATATATATTATATATATATATATATATATATATATATAAATATATATCATATATATAATTATATATAATATAATATATATATATATATGGTGAGAGTGTCATTAAGAAGTTGTGTAACAAAGCGTTTTGGAGGGTATAGTTCTGAGGGATTGGAGGAGAGCAGTAATTCTTGAACACACTTGACCTATGTTTCAACCACTAGTCCTTTCTCTCTATAAATACACCATTTTCGCTCCTATTGGTAAATCTGACCACAACCTTATATCTCTTAATTCTAACACTTTCTCTTCAACTGCTCCATCCTGCCCTGTGCGTTCTTTCTGGCACTTTGATCGGGCCGATTGGGGGTGGCCTTGCGTCGCTTCTACACCAACTATAATTGGAATGACCGCTTTGACTCTGGTGACGCTTTGGCTTCTGCCGATAGGGTGGGAGCTGTAATCGTTGATGTGACGAGCAAGTTCATTCCTTCTTCGACTAAATCTTTCTCTCCTCATAATCCATGGTTCGATCGTGCTTGTTCTCTGGCCATTCAGGCTAGAGACAGTGCGTATCGGGTGTGGAAAAATTCTCGTCCTCCTATCACTCTCACTAATTTTCATTCAGCTAGAAACTTTATTCCTACTTTTCATTAATGATCTTCTCACCTGCACATCTAACTCAATCCACTCGTATGCCGATGACTTGACCCTTCATTCTTCAACTCATTTCAATTCTGCTCCCTCTTTTACTTCAAAAATTGCCTCTCGTCTTAATCTTTTCGATTATATTCTCACTGATCTGGATAGGATTTCCGGGTGGGGTCGTCTCAATCTTGTGAAATTCAATTCTTTAAAAACTCAACTTCTTCAAATCTCACTCTCTAAAACACCTTCTAACTTTCCTATCTCTTTCGACGGTTCTCTCGTCTCTCCTGTCAACAATATAAACATCCTTGGCTTTAACATTAAAACAAAAAATGTCTTGGAAACGTCATTATTCAACAACGGTTTCTAAGGCGGCCTCAAAGAAACTGGGAATTCTGTTTAGAACTGCGAGACTTTTTTTCCTGCTGTATTTAATCTCCCTCACTTTAAAGCCTGCGTCTGCGCTCATCTGCGTAATATGCGATAGAGGGAGAATTTTTGTGCGTACTACACCCCCTCCTTGAATAGGGCTTTTGCCCGTGAGTGGTGGTGACAGCTGTAAAAAAAAAAAAAACAGTATCCACATATACGAGTAATGGGGATAAAGGTAACTGTAGAAATTATAGGGGTTAGTATGGGAAATAGGATGATGGTTATTTGGCAAAAAGAGTTCGTCCGAGTGACTGAGGGACTGATTGGTGAGAACAGGTGGTAGAAGATTTGTGGATCAAATCTTTACATAAACAAATGATTAGGAAAATGAGAGAGAAGAATAATTGTATTTAGGTTTTATTGATTTGCAACAGGTGTATGATAAGGTTACTCTTATGGCAGGTGTTAGTGATATATGGTGTTTGGGGTAGGGCTTATGAGTGATGGAATCAAAAGTATGTCTGACGATAGTGAAGCGTGTGTAAGAATGAATGGTTGAAAGTGATTGGTTAAATATTAACAGCGGAGTGAGGCAGGGATGTGTTATTATCTCCATGGTTATTCAATTTGTATATGAATGGGATTGTGAAAGAATTAAGAGTGGGGGTAGAAGGGGAAAGGTGTTAGAATGATGGGAGAATGGAAAAAAGAGTGGAAAGATGCCCACCTATTACATGCGGATGATTTTTTTTTTATGTGGCGAATCTGAAGAGAGTTTTGAGAGGATTGGTGAGAGAGATTTGGCAGGGTGTTGTAAAAGGAGGGGTTTTGAAAGTAAACGTAGAAAGAGTAAGGTTATGGTTGTGAGTAGGGACACTAATATATATATATTATATATATATATATATATATATATATATATATATATAATATATTATATATATATATATATATAATATATATATTATAATAATTAATATTATATATATATATATATATAATATATATATATATATAAATATATAAATATATAATATATATATTTAATGTAATTTTAAATATTTGTATTGAATATACAATATATATATTATATAGTATATATATATAATATATATAATATTTATATATATATAGATAATATATAAATATATATATATATATATATATGTAATAATAATAATAATAATATTTAGGTAGGGGTTGATATATGTTAGGCCTTTAAATATTTCTATTTCTACTTCGAATTATTATTATTATTATTATTATTATTATTATTATTATTATTATTATTATTTTTATTATTATTATTATTATTATTATTATTATTATTATTATTATTATTATTATTATTATTATTATTATTATTATTATTATTATTATTATTATTTATAATATTTTATTTTATTATTATTAATTTATTATGATAATATTATTATTATTACTAATTATTATTGGAATATTATTATTATATATTATTAATTATTTTTATTATTATTTATTAATTATTATTATTATTATTATTATTATTATTATTTTTATGATTTGTTTATTATTATTATTATTATTATTTATTATTATTATTATTATTATTAATATTTTATTTTATGATTATTATTATTATTATTTATTATATAATCAGAAAAAATTTTATTATTATTTTATTATTTAATCAAATAATTGAATTAAATTAAAAATAAAAGAAAATATTTCGAAGGTCAAAAAGATTTAAAAATAAGAAAAAAAAATGAAAAAAATAACTTTTAATAGAAAGAGGAAATTTTTGCATTTCTGCCTAATCTCAAGTTTATGCATATGAAACTATTGAATAATAATAATAATAATTAATAGATAATTAATAAAATAATAATAATTAATAATAATAATAAATAATAATAATAATAATAATAATAATAATAATAATAATAATAATAATAATAATAATAATAATAATAATGATAAAAACAATAATAATAATAATAATAATAATAATAAAATAATAATATAATAATAATGAATAATAATAATAATGATAATTAATAATAAGTAATAATAATAATTAATTAATATTTAATAATAATAATAATAATAAATTCTTGTTCTCTAATACTCTGTAATATAATAATAATATAATATAAATAATAATAATAATAAAATTAATGAATAATAATAATAATAATAATAATAATAATAATAATAATAATAATAATAATAATAATAATAATAATAATAATAATAATAATAATAATAATAATAATAATAATTAATAATAATAATAATAATATTAATAATAATAATGAATAATAATAGCAAAATAAAACAAGAAACAATATATTATTATTATTATTATATTATTATTATTATTATTATTATTATATTATTATTATTTATTATTATTATTATTATTATTATTATTAATTATTATTATTTATTATTATTGATTATTATTATTATTATTATTATTTATTATTATTATTGTTTTATTATATTATTATTATTCTTAAGTGAATATTATTTTTTACTTTATCTATTATTATTGATTATTATATTATTATGCATTCGATTATAACTTTATATGTGAGTTAAATTATTATTATTATTAGTAGTGATGTTATTATTATTTATTAACATTATTATTATTGTATGTTATATATATAATTTTATTCTATAACTTTATCTGTCTGTATTTATTATTATTATTATTATTATAATTATTATATTATTATAATTTATTATTATTATTTGCCACATTTACTTATTATTATTATTTAATACGTATTCAGTTTGATTTATTATTGATCTTTACTCTATTCAATATACTCCTACCTTATTAATTATCTGTCCTCATTATTTATATAATTTTTATTATTTTTTTATTTAATTATTATTTATTATTATTATTATTGATATTATTGTTATTATTGATGTATTATTTATATTTATAATATATTTATTATAATTATTATTCCATATTGATCTATCTATTAATTATCTAATTCGATTGAGTTATTAATTATTATTATTATTAGTAAATATTTATTATTATTAAATGAGTAAATATTAAAATAATGAAGTATTTTTATTTCATTTATCACTTATTATTGTGTGAATAGTGTAAAATAATCAATTTGCCTACTACTGAGTCTACATACTATCTCACTCTTACGTGCTCTAACTTACTAAATCAGCTCTACTCAATAAGAAATTTTATTAAGTATCACATCATTTAATAAGTAATAATTAATAATAATAGCAATACTTTGTATTTTTTTATATATATTATTATATATATTACTAATGATTATTATATATTATATTCTCTAATTAAGCTTATATTAATTAGGTATTTATCTCTATTATTATTATTATTTATTATATTATTATATTGTCTCCTTATTTTATTCTTGTGATTATTATTATTATTATTATTATTATTATTATTATTATTATTATTATTAATATAATTATTTTATATTTATTATTAGTTATGTTTATACGATTTAATGTTCATTTTGCCATATCTAAAATATTAATTGGAGCCTTGCACGCGCCTTTATCCAATTTACTAAAGGTTATCAAACCGCTTGCATTATTGATTTTTTTTAAGGAGCATTCTAGATAGAATAAGTAGAACAGTCTATTGCTTTCTGATACACCTTTTGTAATATAATCTTAAGTACCCTTTCGCCTTGTTTTACTTCAGGCATTATGTCCGTATCCACCTTCTAGACTATTTTCAACCGGGATTGTCAATTTACGCAAACAATTTATTGATTGTTTTATTCAAAGTCCACTACAATTTGTTGACTGATTTTTAGTAACTTCAAGTTAACTCTAGAAAAATTGTATATTAGTGAGCACCAAAACATGTAGAACATCTAAAAGAAGTCCTTTTAAATAACCATATTACATTATATGTAATTTAGGAATTGTTAATTTAGTCAAACTTAAAAAATGTTCAAAAATTTTCATTTCATTGTACTTGTGTTGATAACCAGCTAATAGCTGCTTCTACTAAATAGGAGAGCGATTCTTTCGAGACCAGACTTCAAGTTACATCACATTAACAATTATTATGCTCTCTTCTCAGATATTATTAGTATTATTTATCTTTGTGGTTCATAATTTCATTATTTTATTATAGTATTTATTATTATTATATATCTATATTTTATTATATTTACCTTATATAATCTATTCATTATTATTCTTTCGCAATTTTGAGATTCCTCAAAGTCTTTATTTCATTTATTAGTGTGAATTTTATTAGTTAACTATCTATTAGTGGCTTATTTTAATTGATTGTGAGTGTAATTATGGCCTATAATATTTTTTGAAATTCACTTATTAGTTATTATTATTATTATTATATTAATTCGTATTATTATTATTATTATTATTATTGTCATATACACTCTTAACGATATTAGTGAATAAAATATACTTAGATCTAGTATTATCTTTTTCCTAGTCAATCTATTATGTTTTTCTTATTTTATCTATGACCAAGAATACTAATTTTATTATTATATTATTATTTAGTATATTTTTGTTAAATTATTATTTTATTGTGTATTATTATTATTTTACCTCTGAAATATTTCAATGATTACATTTATTATTTTTTATTTGTAATATATACTTTACAGAAGGACTAATATTATTTTATGATATTAGTGCTACTTATTTATGGATCTATCTAATTATCCACCTGTGTCAATTGATCTGATTATTTGGATTCATATACTCTATTGGATTAGGTATTATATTTTTATTAATTATTATTATTTATTATGAAATTTATTCATTCATTATTATTCACTCCATTATCTTATTTTCATTTTGCTCTTAAAAAAAAAAAAAACTCCAAAAAAACCATAATAAAACCCCCATCCTCCATTAAGAATTATAAATTCCTATTAATTTGTAAGTGGAGACTTTCATCTTATTATTATTGTTAATTTGTGTCTATCTATTTGGGTTTATGTGATATATTTTCTCTTATTGATTTTTATGTTATTATTATTTGATTATTATTATTTTTTGTATTAGATTTTATTATTAAAAAAAGCATACTGGTTAAAACAGTGGTGATATTATAAAACAACAAAATACAACACTCTTAATTATCCTGTTCATAGGAATATAAAAAAAATTTAAGTGCTTAACTTTTTTGAGTTATTCCAATGAAAAAATATTTAGTTCAGAGGAAAATTTTTTAATGTACTTTTTTATCTAGATATAATTATGGATTATATTTATTGTTATTTGAAAGTTTAATCTCGATATTTTCTCATCAAACGTGCTGTCAAAAAATATTGTAATTATTTTCAATCTGAGAGATTCGGAATGGTTTGGTCGATTCGTTGCGCTTGACGTTACACTAATTCCTCGCATCCATGCCTATATGTTATTTATACTTTATATATATATATATTATAGTATATGTGTTTGAGGTATTTATTATTCAGTCTCACTTAATTTGATCTAATTTATTGGAATTCTACTCACTTACTCTCCATTCCCGAGGAACGAAGATCAGTCCCTCACTACAAGATTAAATAAACCCCCTCATTCTCCCCCACCACCTCCTCCGACTCCTTTGAGACCAACCCGAATTTCAAAAGATGTTTCCTAACTTCCTCCGCCTCATTTCCCATCCCCTCCTCTCAAGCATTCTCCTCTTTTTCCAATTCCAAGTCACCTCCTTCTTGCTCCCCTTCCTCTCCTTCCTATCACCCTCCGCCTGTCCGCGATACCTCCTAATCCACGTCTCTGGTTCCTCCATTCTCACCAGACCTATGCCGATACGCGATGCTAATAAGACAGTTCCTTTTTCGCTTCTTTCCTAACCACACCCACCCATTCCTCACTGCACTATTCTTTCTTTCCTCAACCACCCTAATTCCTTAGATCCTACCCATAGCCTCCTATCTTAATATTTCACACAAACCGCTCTCCCAAATCCCCCGGGTTTCATTTCTGACAATATATTGGTCAACTCTTCCTGGAACCGTGGCATTCAACCCCACGTTTCACACCCATACCAACACCGCTGGTACACAAATTTTTTCAAACATACTTATCTTAACTTTTCTGATGATAAGGTCCCCCGGCGCTTTCCCAATACC
>JABUQX010040135.1:22500-37500 GCA_015478945.1 Trachelipus rathkii | reverse complement strand
AAATAATACTTTATATATATATATATATATATATATATTATATTTATATATATATATATATAATATATATAATAATATATAATATATATTATTAATATATTATATATATATGTAATATATATATATATATATATATATTATATATATATATATCGCTTCCGTAACTAGTTTTGGAGGACAACAATTCAACTCCTTCTAGAGAAATAAAACTGACGAAAGAGTCTTCAAATGACGAAGTCCTTCTGCAGCACCAATTAATTCTACATCAAGAAATGAAAGAAATGTTCTCTGAAATTAAGCAACTTATTTTATTAGGTCATAAACCGTCAGACTATGCAGAGTCCAAAATTGAAAAGTAAATACATTATATACTTTTTATATTGCTATTATTTTTCATTATTATTATAAGTAGTAGCAGAAGTAAATATTTGTAATTATTTATTAATTAAGAGTAATTTAAATTAACATCGACTTTAATCTTTGCACATTGAATAGAACAGCAGCAGTTAGTTGTATTTGCAGGAGTAGCAGTAATAGTAGTGAGATCAAGAGTATAATTAGGAATAGTAGCAGCATTCGATTTCTTATGCTTACTTTAAGCTAATGATAAATTGCTTCTTACAATATTTTAATGTTGTTACTAATATTTGATAGTAAATATGTTAAAATCAAACGAACATTTCTTCTATTAATTCTTCTAGGGCAAATAAAATTCGATCAGTGTCGCCATAGAGTATCCAATTCATAGTAGTAAAAGAATGGCAATTAACAGTATGAAAATAATGTAATTTTTTAAAGATTGAATCTTATTTCTAATTTAACAGCCAAGCTTTCCTCGGCGATCAAGAAAAGAATGACGAGAAGAAAGATTCAATGGTGAAAATCTCTTGATTCAAGGTATGTGTAGCTACAAAATTTCCATAATAATTTTCTAAGATAATTCATATTTATTTATTTAATTTATCATTTACAGGGGTGACAATAAAATCGATATCATTGATAACTTTTCCACTGCAAAGACCAAAATTTATATTCCCACAGACACAACCTTAAGGTAAATAGCATCAACGCTTAATTAATAATTAATTGAAACAATTTTGCCTTTTAATTATTAATCGACATAGAATAATAATTTCTTTGTAGACATTTTTAATCAGTCTTTGTTCACTTAACAATAATATTTCCAATCTTAAAAAAACAGTTAATGCATTCACCCTTAAAATATTATATATTATTATTATTATTATTATTATTATTATATTATATGTTATTATTATTATAAGGTATTATTATTATTATTATTATTACTATATTATTATTATATTCATAATAATAATTATTATTATCTATTATTATTATATTATATTATATTTATTATTATATTATATTAATATTATTATAATTATTATAAGTATATATATACTATAATATATATAATATATATTAAATAATATATATATAACTTATATAATATATATATATATATATATTATATAATAGTAATATATATATATATATAGAGATAAGTATGATTATATATCACTTCGGTTTATGACCGGCTCGCGGACTGTTTCAGTTATTAGTAGCAGGAAACATTAGAAAGTGGAGATATACAAAAATATATCCATAATAAGTAAGTTAAACTTTGTAGTTTTACTTATAAGTATATATATATATATAATAGATGATACGAAATATATACTATATAATATATAATATATATATTATAATATACGCGTAGATTTATATAAGTTATATATAATAGGTACTACAGTATAGATATTATCATATGAAATACTATATATAGTAGTATATACTATATATATATAAATAATACTATATATATATTATTAAGTATTATATATATATAATATATTATATATATATAGTAGGTGAAGGTTGCATAGACAAAAGAAGAAAATCTATGGGACTTCTTTCCAAAGAAATTTAGTTGATTAAAAGTTTAATAAATATATGTTAAACTAAAAATCATCGTAATTTTTTATTTGGAGTATTCATCAGGAAATATTTGAGAATTCGGGTTCACCCCCCGTCGTTCCACCGGGAGTCCGAAAGACCGCGAGCTCCTGCCTCTTTGCGGTTTACCCTACGGTATTCCTTTAGTTAAAGTAATACATAGTGTAAAGGAATTAAAAATTAAAATTTTTCTTTGTTTAACTAAAGGAATTACCATAGGGTAAACCGACTCAAAGATGCGAGGAGTGGGGTCTCTCGGCTCCTCCCGTGTGCGCGACGGGGGACTTCGTCCCCCTCTGTCCCCGTCGGCTCGAACCCCCTACGTAACATGGGGGAAAAAAAACTTTTAAAAATTTCCGATGAATAAATGCAAAAAAAAAAAAAAAAAAAAAAAAAATTACGATTATTTTTAGGTTCAGCATATATTTATGAAACATTTAATCTAAAAAATTCTTTGAAAAGTCTATAGATTTTTCTTTTATTATTGCAACTTCATCCATATATATAGATATTATTACTATATATATACTATATATATAGTAATATATATTATAATATAATATATATATATATAAATATATATATATAGATATATATATATATATATATATATTATATATATATATATATATACTATATAATATATTATATATATATATATATATTACTATATATATATATATATATATATACTAATATATTAATAATATATATATATTATATATATAATATAAATATATATATATATTATATATAGATATATATAGTACTAGATATATATATATGATATATATATAATAGTATATATATATATATATATAATATATATAATATATATATATATATACTATATATATATAGTGATAGTCATATATATATATATTTATATATATATATATATTATATATATATATATAATATATATATATATATATATATATTTTATTAATATATATCATATATATATATATATATATATATATATGTATATATATTTAAAGGGTTATCGCCATCCAGGACAGGGCCATTCAGGAGGGGCAGAAAAATAATAAGAAAGAAAATTCACCTACCATAAGTTTAACATAAATCTCTTAGATAAGCGCAAAATGCATATTTTAAAGAGAGGAAAATAACATTGAACATGAAAAATAGATAATGGCAGGGAGCTTCAAAGAAGAGAGATCTCTGAAATAAAGGAGGCACTACTGCGAATTTGTTTGAATTTTTCAAAACTCACACAAATTTCAAGCGAGAGCAAAACACCCCTTGGACTACAGGGCGAGACAAGGTTGATTTAATGCGAGAAGTCAGTACCTCGAGAATTGCCTTTATAGAACCTATTGAAAAGAGAAAGTACGCCAACTTCATGACTCAGATAGAGAGTCAAGGGTGTTTGAAAGCGGAAGACAGTTTATTAGTCTTTTAGCTTTAGACTCCAAATTGTCCAAGAAGAGAGGAAATCAGAACTCCCCAAATGTTGGAACAATTCTCCACAAAAAGATTGATAAGACCCTTATAATCATTGATGGGATGAGCAAGTATATTCCTTCTTCGACTAAATCTTTCTCTCCTCATAATCCATGGTTCGATCGTACTTGTTCTCTGGCCATTAAGGATAGAGACAGTGCGTATCGGGAGTGGAAAAATTCTCGTTCTCCTATCACTCTTGCTAATTTTCATTCAGCTAGAAATCGTTGCAGGGATACTCTTCGACGGAGAAAGCGCGGCTTTTCATCAAACGAAAGTTGCTAAACCTCCTTGGATTCTCGCTTACTGACAAATCTTTTCTGGCCCTGCCAAAAAATCTCTAACAACTTCTGTAAATCTGCATTTTCTCCTCTCATTCGTTCTGATGGTTCTGTTGCTAATTCTCCAATTGAAAAGGCCAATCTCTTCGGACCTCCTATTTTCCTCTAACTCATACCCTGGATATTTCATGGCATTCGCTTCCTCCTCCTTCTTCCTCTCAGGTGTCTATGCCTTTGCCTGTGATTCCATTTTGATCGGGTGCATGGCTCCTGAAATCTATGAACGTTCGGAAGGCGGGTGGGTGGCCCGGATGGCATCCTCCCCGTGTTTTGAGGGAGTGTGCTTCCGTGTCATCCCCGCCCCCTCGTTCAACTATAATCTCTATGTCTCAAACTAACACTTTCCCTCAGTTGGAAGAAGCACGCACATGTCCAACCAGCTCCGAAAAAAGGGTAGCCGCTCTGATCCTTCTTAACTATCGCCCTATAGCTCTTACTGGTTTCCTATCTAAGATCTTTGAAACCCTTCCTAACTCTCATATTTTAGATCATCTGGAATCTCGTATCCACTTCTTTCCGATCGCCAGTAACGGCTTTCGGCGCTCGAGGGCTACTGCGAGTAACTTTCCTATTCTTTACTTAGATTTATGGTTTTTCGCCCTTAGGAACTATGGCGGAGGACTTGCAACTGGTGGCGCTTGATATTTCCAAAGCATTTGACCGGGTAGGGCACGCGTCACTCCTCTCCAAGCTCCCTTCCTTTGGGTTCCTCCTTCTCTTTCGCTTACTTATGTCTAGTTTTCTCTCAAATCGCTCATATCGGCTGTTATTGACGGGGGGCGACTCTTTTCTCTGTCAATCTGTGCTGTCCTAAGGTTCTGTCTATCTCCGATACTTTTATTCTTACTTTCATAATGATCTTCTCACACTGCACATCGTAACCTATCCACTCGTATGCCCGATGACTCGACCCTTCATTCTTCAACTTCCATTTTCAATTCTGCTCCCTCTTTTACTTCTAGGATTGCCTCTCGTCTTAATACTTCCGATTCTATTCTCGCAGAGTCTGGCTCCAGAATTCCGCGGTAGGGTCGCTCTCAAACCTTGTGAAAGTTTAATTCTTTTAAAACCTCAGACTTCCACAAATCTCCCTGTTCTAAAACACCTTCCAAATTTCCTATCTCTTTCGACGGTTGCTCCTCGTCTCTCCTGTTGACAATTAAAACACCCTTGGCCTTAACATAAACAAAAAAATCGTTGTCTTGGAAACCTCACATCACAACGGCTTGCTAGGGCGGCCTCCAAAAAACTGGGAATTCTGTTTAGATTGCGAGACTTTTTTTCCTCTTCTCAGTTACTCCCAGCTATACAAGGGTCTCATCCGCCCTTGTATGGATTACTGCTCTCATATCTGGGGGGCCTCGGTTTACCGGCTTTTGGACAGCTCGAGTCATAAGGCAAAAGACTTTACAAAACTGTTCCGACTTTCCAGTTTACTTGACCTTCTATCTATTTTTGCGGCGTGATGTTGGTGCTTCATCTCTTTTCTATAGGGTACCGCAGCGGCACGGTGCTCGAGGGAACTTATCAATTGCGTACCACCACCTTTACGACGCCCGCGAAGCACAAGGGGTTGCTGGTCTGCGCATGAGTTTTGTGTGGCTATTGGTAACTCCAGGCTAGTTCGCTACGGTGCTTCCTTCTTTCCTGCCACCTCGTTCTGCTGTTGGAATTCTCTTCCATCTTCTGCTGAATTTAATCTGAATTTAATCTCCCTTACTTCAAAGCTTGCGCTCTGATGGCTCATTTATGTATAATTTGCGTTAGTTGGTGAGTTTCTGAGACGTGCAACACCCCCTCCTTGAATAGGCCTCTGCCCGTGAGTGTATGAAGGTTAATTTTTATATATTGTATAATTATTATAAATTATTCTATATAATATATATATATATAGTATAATAAGATATATAATAGTATATATATATATATATATATATATATATATAATATTAATATATATATACTATATAATTATGGAGTAACTAAGTTGAAGAAAAATTCCGGCAACTTGTACAGAACTCTCAGAATTCTTTGAACTCACTTTAGGAACCATTGTGATATGTGGTTTCCAAGATAATTTGTTGTTTAAGATCAGACAAAGAATGTTTACGTTGTTCACTGGTGAAACGGTATAGAGCCGTCAAAGGTGATGGGAAAGTTTAGAGGTTTTTATGAGAGGGAGATGTGAAGAACTTAGAGTTATAATGAGTTGAATTTTACAAGGTTGAGGCGATCACACAGGGAAATCCGACCAATATGGGGAAGAATAGAATAGGAAAGCTGAAGTCGAGAAGCGATACTGGAGACAAAAGAGAGAGAGCAAATGTGAAATGAATTGAATAATTGAAAGTTGAGTCATTGTCATAAGAATAAACAAAGCCATAACTGCTACTGAGAAGATCGCTGATGAAAAGTAAGGATAGTAAGAATAAAGTTGGAGATAGAGCCAGGGTTGTGGAGTCGGTTCAAAAATTGTCCGACTCCGACTCCGACTCCACCCTCTTCAAAATTACCGAATCCGACTCCGACTCCAACTCCGACCTCTTCAGAATTACCGACTCCGACTCGACTCCGACTCCGACTCCGACTCTCGACTCCGACTCCGAACTCCGACTCCAACTCCACCCTTTTAAAAATTACCGACTTACCAACTCTCAAACTCGACTGCGACTCTGACTCCACCCTCGGAAAATTAATAAATATTACCGTATATATTATAGATCTATATAATATATTTTAAAGAGTGTCACGTCTATATATATAAATAATAAGCCTGATGATATGATGTAGATTGGTCCGGCCTCCCATCGATATTCAATCACAGCAGGTATAAATTTCTAGATCATCTCGCATATACATCTGAGTGGTGTAGAACTACTAGCTACCCTACGCAATATCCGGGCGATGGCCTATGGATAATCCACTTCATTATTCTCAGTATATTCTACATAGCTGCGTGTGGTATAATGTGAGTCTCTTACAGTACGTATGTGAGTGAGTGTATATATATGAGGGTTTGTCGATGTAGGTAAATATTGAACAGCGTACGCTATCAAAATCTGTGTGAAACGTAACAAAGTATGCCATTGAGACATTTGCTTCTTTTAACGAAGCTTATGGGGATGCCACTCTATCGAGACCTATGGTTTTTAAGTGGCACAAAGCTTCAAAGAGGGCCGAAAAATGGTGAAGACGACCCTCGTTGTGGTAGACCAATATCGTCTATACAAACGATGAAAAATGTGGAAGTTTTTAGAGCTTCTTGATGGAGCAGAGACGCCGGCTCAGTCTGTTGTCAGAGTGCATTGCAGAAGAAAACTGGTTTGCGATAAAAATGCAGTTCATAGAATTTTTTCTCTACGAACCATTTGACATGCGAAAAAATTTGGCAAGGGCTAAGTGCCAAGATCTTTGTCTGTGGAACAAGAAAGCGAAACAGGCGTTCAAAATTTGGCAAAGATTTTACTTTGAGGACTTGAAAGGAGCACAATTTTTGGATTATAGCATCTATAACAGGGCGATGAGTCATGGAGTTTTTGAGTACGATGTGAAACCAAACCGGCAAGTGTGAAAGGCACATTAAAAAATTCTCCTCGTCCGAAGAAAGCACACAATGAACAAGATCCAGTATGTTGAAAAAATGATTATTGGTTGTTGGAATCAGCCTGTGAGTTATTGTTGCTCACAAGGAATTGTATCTTCAGAAACAACAGTTAACAACACGTCTTTTACAAAGTGTTGTTTCGTGTGATTCCGAGCGCAAATCCACTGATAGAAGAATCAAACGAAATCAGACACAGCGACATTGCTTTTGCCACTCCTAATCCCGCTAGGCAGCCACAATAACGCGCCATCGCACACTGAGCTTCTAATTATGGATTTCTGCAAAGAAAACATCAATCTATATTGAATATGCCTTAGTCCGCTCCATTACCACCCCAGTATATAGCGTGCGCCGGTGCGCTGTTCTATCTCTTTCCCTAAGTTGTAAATGAAGTTGAAGGGTCATTTTGGGTACGTGAACTAAACACACTTCTGGGAAAATGACTTCCGATACTGCTATGAACAATGGAAGAAACATTGAAACCGCTGTGTAACCTCGCAAGGGTCATACTTTACTTTGAAGGAGATACTTGTATGTTTCAAGGCAAGTCCAACTACATAATTAAATTACACATCCAGTACACTTTACTTTTGTTAACATCTATATATTTATATATATATATATATATATATAATATATATAATATATATATATATATATAATATAATATATATATATATATATATATAATAGATATATATATATAATTTAGATCAAGGGTGCTTAAATGTGAGTTTTTCTAGGTTTAGAGATGATTACAAGTGGCTACCTTACAAGGAATAAGGATTGGATATATAAAAATCAATATGATCTGATAAACTTCTTATGCGGACAGATAAGTGGCAAATAATTTTTAATAGTAAAAAAGTGCAAGGTTCTTCGATTTAGGTAATTCAAAAATAATATATAACGACCGATATGAATGGGATTGGCTTGAGTCTGTGGACTCTCAAAAAAAATGTTAGATGTGAGTGATAAGCACGCAATATGCATATAGCTAATTAAACTGTTCGAAGACAATGCACTAAAGAGCTTGAACAATAAATTTAAGTTATAATTAAATGCGCAATTATGTTTACAAAACTAACACTCTCAAGTAGCTGTATAATAGCTATGTTTAGCCAGTATTAGAGTATTGCTCACAAGTTGGGCCCATTTATTCAAGAACAAGACCCTTAGAATCCTGGGAGAGAGGTAACAGTAGCTCAACAAAGGATGATTTCTGGCCTTGAGGGTAAGAGCTATGAGGAGAGGCTGAGGAGTTAGGAAGGTTTACTGAGAAAGGCGAGTCTCATTTCATGCATTTTGCAGCAATGGTCCATCTATGTATATTTCAAGTTGAAGTCATTGTCGAAAAAAATAGTAAAAAGGTGTGAACAATAACAATGTTCAAAAATTAATGGTTTTGAAAAATAAAATTCTTTCAAGAATGACTCAGACACAGAAAAACATCGAAAACGACGTTTTAGGAGAGGTCAGAAAAAGCTACAGTTCGCATTCAATTCCCATCAAAATTGGCCTGAAAATATAAAATATATGTCCACCTATTTAATTGAGGTGAGTGAAAATTGGCTCAGCCCGAGAGCACAATAATGGGTACGCCTATGCTTTGAAGTATAACTTTATATTATATATATAAATATATATA
Source organism: Trachelipus rathkii (assembly GCA_015478945.1). Taxonomy (NCBI): domain Eukaryota; kingdom Metazoa; phylum Arthropoda; class Malacostraca; order Isopoda; family Trachelipodidae; genus Trachelipus; species Trachelipus rathkii. The sequence continues at coordinate 28,463 of JABUQX010040135.1, read as the reverse complement.
AGATATATATAATACTTTGAGTATATAACTATAATAAATATTATTTCATGTATTATATTCAATATATACTTACATGAGTGATATGGTTAGTACTAGCAGTATAATAATCTGCATCGATTATAGATATCAACCTTAATAATATATATATAATAATATATATATATATGTAAAACCTTAATCGCTCCATACAAATAAGCATGACATTTCTTTATGGCTACGGCCCATTATATATATATATATATATATATATATATACGTATAAGTACTATATAGTATTATTTATATTATTACCTAATCTACTTATACGATTATATAATGTATATATTATGCTAATATGATAGTAATGTATTCTACTAAGATTTAATAGATATATAGATATATATATATAGAAATACCCGTTAAAAAAATCTAAAAAAAAATTTTTTTTTGGCACGGATATATATATATCTATATAGATACTTATCTACTATAATATGTAATATATATTATTATACTAATTATATATATAACTATAAATTGTATTATATACATATATATATAATAATATAGTATAAATTTATATTATATATTATATAATATATATATATATATATATTTATATTATATATTCGTATATATATAATATATATAACATAATATTACGTCATACTATATATATATATATATATAGTATATATATCTCATCATCCCCGATCATTATAAACCCATCTTCTCTCGCAAAACGTGGGGTAAGGTACCGTAGCATTGCACTGGAAACTAGAAAAGTAGTAGGAATAACTAGTATGACGCAAAGTCGAAAGAAAAGCTCAGCCTTACCTCCCTCATGTATACCTCGGTTTTAGTGAGAACTCGATAGCAGCTCAAATCCACCCTAAAGTTTCAACGGACGAGGGACCCTCACTATGGCATCTCGCCAATGTAGGTTCGATCCCTATACCGTTAGGTTGCCACAATCTATACGCCTCTCTCACAACAATCTAACCGCCAGTTCCACCCTCTAGTTATGCATCTTTCCTTTTCGCTTCAGGTGCTAAGCTCAAATTTCTCTACTCCAGGAAATTCTCCCATTTGCTGGACTCAATCCACTTTTCCTCGGGTCTCCCCTCGGGTCGATTCCCAGCGAATACTCCACCAACCTCCATATATAACAATCAACTATCATCCATCCTTTCACCATGGCCGAACCATCTACAACGTATTCTTGTTCTCTCCATTTACCCCTTCTTCACACCACCACACTCCTTATACGTTCTTTCCTCCTCGTATCGAATCTTCTCACACCTTAAAGCAAGCCCCTTAGAGAATGTCCATTTGAACACGATACTTTTGATTGTATACCTCTTTAATGTCCAGACCATAGTTCTCACTACTATTTACATTAACAGCAGTATCAGAACAACGACTGCGAGGTGGTCATCGGCTCCGGATCGAATATTGTGACTTTATTCAGGGCACGGTAGTCTGAGCACACCCGCTTGGTGCCATCCTTCTGCACCACTACTACCGGCGCTGAATATGGAGACGACGATTTTATGATCAAGCCCATTTCAAGCATCTTCTCGATCTCTTTCTTCAGTTCAGTTTGAGTTGTGCATGGCAACGTATAAGGTTTCATGCGGATGGGATTTTCGTCAATCAAATCGATCGTGTGGAAGTCGCGGAGCGCAGTACCAGGTACATCTGTGAAGATTTCTTTGTGGGCTTCTAAAATTTTGGTCAGGTCTCTCTTCATCTCTTCAGTGATCTCGTCACTAATCTTCACATCAGTAATATCTTCTTTTCTCTTCGGCTACGTATTTATTACCGGTACTGGTATGTTCTCTTCGTCTTCAGTCTCTAAAAGCACAGCAGGCGCTCCGACTTGCCAATCGCGATTCTGCTCCTCATCATCCGCCTCATTGTCTTCTCTTGACAAGTACTTTTTCAACAAGTTAATGTGGTACGTTTTTGTAACATCTCCTACTCTTATCTTGTAATTGTTTTGGCCATATGGCTCCAAGACCTCATATGGACCACCCCATCTCATCAACATCTTATTGTGTGATGTTGGAATCAACACTAAAGACAAGTCTCCTGTTTTTAACTTCCTGTGCTTTGTTCTTCGATCATAAAATCTTTTCTGTTTCCCCTGCGCCTTAGAAAGGTTTTCTCGCGACAGCTTCAAGGTTTCATTCAGGCACTCCTGTAAATCAAATACGTATTTGTACGTAGATTTTGCCTCCTCAGGATTAATATCGCCTGCCCATATTTCATGTAAGATCTGCATGGGACCTCAAACTGTTCTTCCATAAAGCAACTCGAAGGGGGAGAATCCAGTAGACTCTTGGGGTGCCTCCCTGTACTAGGGACCGACCGGGGCGGGAATTTTGCCGGGGCCGGGGCCGGGGCCGGGGCTGCTCTAATTTAGCCGGGGCCGGGGCGGGGCCGGGGCCGGCGGGGGTTAGCTAAAATAGAAATGTAAAGTCCAAAAACACTGAACGTCTTAAAAACTTAGGATGAAATTAAATATAATTTCAATTAATTAATAATTTTAATATCAAAATACATTTAATTTATTTATTTATTTATTTATTTACACATAACACCATGTCCTGCATGGCTGCAAGGTGGTGTTGGTGGTGATAATTATTTACAACTATCACCACCATTCACGAAAAGATCCACATATGGTAGAGGGGGTTTTCAGCCCCTCGCACCAGAGAAGAGAAAATTATTGAGACACCTTTTCTTCGTTGAGTCGTCGGGTTTCTACAAAGCAGCTTCATTGCGACAAATTGATATTTAATTTTTTCTTTTTAATATCAACTTTAGATTTATTTTCTCTAACTGCCAAAAGAAATAAAGTTTAAAATTTAAGGAATACATGTAATTAATTCAATTAAATAAAATTTTCGAAAGAATTTTTAGAAAATAATTGATTTTCTAGAAAAAAAAGTTGTATTATATATATATATATATATATTATATATATATATTATTATTATATATATATATATATATACTATCCGATATACCTATATATATAATATATATATACTATATATTAGTGTACGTAAGTATATATATATAATATATATAGGCTATATATATCCATATGTCTAATACTATTATATATATATATGGTAGTATATATATCTATATATATACGGTATTTACGTATATACTGTTATATACTGACACTCAGTATAGCTCTTATAGATATATATATATAGTATATATATTATATATATACATATACATTATATATATAATATATTAAGATATATAGTATACTCTTATACTACTAATATTTAGTGATACCTATATATATATAGTATATATATAATATTTATATATATATATATATATTTAATCAGGAAAAGCAATACCAGAGTTAGTGATATATTTTCTTTAGAGAGGAAGCCCTTGGACCTTCTTTTTAGTATTATGCTTACTGTCACTTATTTTATTATCTAAATGTACACGAATATCTCAACTCGTTAAAGGACACTTTTTTTTTTTAAGAAATAAAATTTTAAATAGGAAAGCTAATTTTCGTCCCGACACGCGAGGCCACGAGACCTCTTCAGGCTAAGGGAGTGGATTTCTTTCTTGATCCTTTCATTTCAGTTCAAGGCTGTTTTCAGTGTTGGCTCTGCTTATTTGCAGCTTCATCTGGTGTCGTGTGTGAAATATTTTGATGTTATGCTTCCATGAATATTTCATTTTGTGTATTAAAAATCGAATCCTCCACTTCCACCCGGGAGGATCTATATTTGTAGTTTGTAAGTGAAATGGATACAGGATTCCATATGTGAGATTGTCAATGGTCGTGTGATTGATATTTCGATCATCTTTATATTGTTGATATTGATGAGAGTGGCCTGTGTACGCCTATGGACTTGCTCTAAAGCTGAATTTATGCTGTCCTTGTGCAGGTCATCTGTTTGTTGATTTTTTCTTCTTTGCAAATCTATGGTTTCACCTATATGTGTTTTATTGCAAGTATTTCAGGGGATGTGATATAACAGGCTTTCGGAGGGAGATATTTCTTATCGTTTTTGGGGTTTTGAGAAGTTTTCAAAGGGATGATTTATTTGATGGAATGGGGTAATATTTTTGGGGTAATATTTGTTTTAACGAATATAATGTAATTAAGGAATTGGTAAAAAGGAGGGTTGCTATTTTCGGGGGAAAGGTGCTATAGTACCTCTTTTTTGCTGTGTTAAATGCTTTTGTGATGAAAAACTCAGGATTAGTAAAGTGATTTGAAAGTTTTGTGGATGTATTTAGTTTCTTGTGCTAGAAGAGGGAGAGCATATACGAAAGGCACGGAGAAAATAGACGATACAGAACGGTTTTTGTGTTTTTGGAATGATTAGATAGCCAATGTATAAAGTTTGGTGCGAATGTTGGTTTCTATTTCCCGTTTCATATATTTAAAACGCTCCATAATCTTTCCTTTCCACAAAAATTTCTTTTCATTTTAATGGCAAATATTAAAAACAAACTTTCGGCCTGAGTATGGGATCCCCACTTCTCCACATACTCAGTACACATCATATTATGGAACTAACAGAATTTTATCATATTGTACCCCACCCTTTATTAAAAACAATAGTTTATGGATTAAATATGTAGATGACATTTTTGTCGCCCTCCCTCACCCAACACCACCCTAATAGTCCTAAAAACTATATTAACTCTATTCATCCTTCATTTCAGTATACGATAGAAATGCCTCCCAACAACTCTATCCCCTTCCTCGATACCTTGATCACATGGATAACAATCAACTTGCAATTTACGTATATATAGAAAAAACCAACATTCGCACCAAACTATATGCATTGGCTATCTAATAATCATTCCCCAAAACACAAAATTAGCTTTTCTGTCATCTCTATTTCTCCGTGCCTTTCGTATATGCACTCCCCCTCGAAAATGGCGACACACACTATATCCGCTAAATCAAAGTTCAAGATCACTATTACATCACTTGAGATCTTTCATCACAAAAATTGGTTTAACAAAGCAAAAAAGAGGGACTATAGCACTTTCCCCCGAAAAATAGAAACACCTCCTTTTTACCAATTCCTTCAATTACCATTATATTCGTTAAAACAAATATTACCAAAAAATATTACCCTCATTCCATCAAATAACATCACCTTAAAAACATTCTCAAAACCCCAAAACGAAAAGAAAATCTCCCCCAAAGCTGTATATATCACATCCCTTGCCAATACTTGCAATAACACATGATATAGGCTGAAACCATATTGATTTTGCAAAGAGAAAAAAATCACCCAACAGCTAATCTGCGCAAGTCCGGGAGCAGTTGAGCATTCACCAGTCATAGCCGAAACACAGGCCACTCTATCAATATCAACAATATAAGATGATCCAGAAATATCAATCACACGAACCTCGCAAAATCATGGAATCCTTTTGCAGTTTAATAGTAACAACTACAATAAGCATCCCGTTGAAGTTAAGATAAGATTTTATACAATATGAATATCTGAAAACATCAAAATATTTCAAAAACACCATGAAGAAGATAGCAGACCAACTGAAACACACGTGAACTGATGAAGATTCAAGAAAGAAATCCAGTCCCCTAGCCTGAAGAGGTCTCGCGTTTCGGGACCAAAAAAAAAATTTTTCCTTTAAAAAATTTATTTCATTTTAAAAAAAAAAGGTCTTTAACATTGTTTTTAATTTGTGTACATTGTAATAAAATAAGATGACAGTAAAGCATAAATACTAAAAAAAAGTCCAAGGCGTTCCTCTCTAAAGGATATATATATATTATATATATATATATATATATTATTATATATATATATATATATATAATATATAATAATTATATATATATATATATAATATAATATATATATATATATATATAATTATATATATAAAGTATATAATTATATATATATATATAGAGAAATTCAATTAAGATAATAATTTTA
>JABUQX010040135.1:0-5000 GCA_015478945.1 Trachelipus rathkii | reverse complement strand
TTTCGTGACTAGCAAAGCATTGATTCTTTAATATATGTTTTGCCGTCTTCAAAGTTTTTTTGTGTGCATTGCAAAGTATATGTGCAATCTTAAATGACGATCAATGATAGCAGCTCAAGCATGAAGTCAAGACGTTTTGTAAACATAGTATTGTTGGGCAATTAAGGATTTTTCAATGCTTTCACTTAGATTTTAAAACTGCTAATATAGGATATTTATTATCATAATTTTCAGTCTAACCGTTGCTGTAACGAATGTCATTCGAGGCGTGCAGTTTTTTTCCAATACAATTAGAGACCGCAAATTGAAAAAAAAACATTTGTGTTTTTAAACATAATAAAAATTATTTCTCTTCCAAGTTCTATTGAACCTGTTAAGTCGTTATCCAGACTTGGTTGGCTTCCGGTATATGGGTTCATATTTCAGACATTAATTAGACGGTAATCTATAACGATAAATATAATTGTCTAACATGCATTAAACTTAAAATATATATATTCAATATTTCTGAATATTTTTTAAATCCATCGATCATATTCCTATACAAATTCAAAGTTTCGCGTTAGCTGCAAATCCGGAAACAGCAGTATAATTCATTACGAAACTCTAAAGACAACTAACTCAAACTAGTAAAAGAATTTATACATATCACTGCGGTACCGTCGGCGACATGATAATCTCTGCATGCATAATTTAAGAGGAACAGAGTGAGACGTGCGAAGATGCCAGTAGAATTGCGCGCATTGTCAAGTATGTACGGATCAGTTCAAAGGCAGCCCGAAATTAATATAGATGTGTAACTTGTAGCTGAAAGGCAGAGAGTGTGGCATACGTAATATATAATATATAATAGGATATATCTACTAGTCATATTATCAATAATATATAAGTATATAATACTTATATATATGACCACCTATACAGTATAATTACCTATATATATATAGCTTAAATAAGTAATATAGTTTATACTAATATACTAGTGAAAAATGTATTACCTACTATATAATTTTGAGCCAATTATTTCAACTTTTTAATTGTAAACGTTGCGCATAACTAATGAACTGCTAGCTCGCTGATAATGCTAAGGTCGGTCGAGAGGCGCGTGAGCCGGACATTTAAACCATCCGGTGCGGCGTCGTGAGGGCAACAATGTTGAGCTTGACGAGCTACGCTCTGGGGATTTATCGCGCATTTATAAGCTTATAAGTTATCAATTATTTTGCGAGGATAAATAGCTAAAGAAAAAACCATGCAATAATTATCACATAGACCATGATTATTATATATGAAATATATCGACGACGAGAGTGTATGAAAAGCTTTAATTTCAAAATGATGGGACTATAACTATTAAATGTTTCGATTATATTAATATTGATTGTTTCCATTTTATTGAAAATAAGCTGAATTCTAATATTGAAGATAGGTTATTTTGTGAATAAGTGGATCTAAAATAGCTTGAAGGAGTCGAATCGAAGCAAAGACGTGGGGCGGATAACATGGATCATGAGCAGTATTGGCCAAGTGAATTAAGATAATGGTGCATGAAAACATTTTTCTTCATCTATTGTTTCCTATCTAATTCTTCCAGAATCAATCAAGATTTCTTCTTCGCCGCTTTAAGGTGTCAATGAAGTATATTATTTTTTATAATGAATATATTTTTTTAAATATTCGGAATTTGGTTAATTTTTCTTAAAAAAAACGGTAACGTGTATGTGACAAAAATAGGAATCACATACACGAAGGCTCACGAGGAAGTTATATTGTGTCGCCGAAAATCTTGATGATCAGAGATAAAATGAGAGAAAACAATGGTAGGTATAAAGAGTGAATCTCTGAAGGCAGGTCACTCAGCAGAACAGTTCTTGATGTTCTCTGCGGCTGGGGCTCTTATTGAGTACGGTAATGAACGAAATCTTCGACACAATAAAAATTATTACGCTTCCTTTTTTTAAGAATTCCTTGCTCAAGAAACAGAATCTGCTGCCATTGAGGCTATTAATTCTACCGGTATCTATCGCGGTTTTTCAAAGATGTTTTAAAAAGTATTTTCATACGTGATAATGAACCTTCAAAGATTTAATTATTTAGGTTGAAAAGGAAGTATTTTTGGCTTTCATAAGCTCCAGAATCATAGCTATTATACTTCGTCGTACTGATCTATTTAAATAGATGATATATGATAGGATTCCTTTTGTGGCTGAATAAAAGCTGACATGCTGCACGTAGTGTGACTTGCGTTAACAATCTGCCGTATCAGATGAGGAAATATTAATGATAATTTATTTGGCAAAATTTTCAAAAAAATCGATCTAAATTCGTACTTTGGACAAGACCGCATCGTGTTTTTCGCGCGAAGCATAGCAAATAATCACATTTTGCTGCCAAATTTCGTGCGGTTATGGTGACCTTCACGGAAAAATTTTATAAACTGGTTTTAACAATTCCAAACACGCTGTTTCGAAATTCTGGAACAGTATTTAGGTCATTAATTATTAAATTTTAAACAGATGGGAACTAGCAATAGAAAAAATTATAGACTATTAGGGTACTGAATCTCGTTATTAACTTATTGAAATGCTTTTTTTGCTTCTGCTCAGCCATTGGTGGATCACCCATTCAAACCCAAAAGTTCCAACAAGCTAGATCATATTTAGAATTGTTTATATCATTTGTCTAGACAATTTTTAGCTCATATGACCTATATCTTAACTATTTAGTTTTTGAAGGGCAGTAAGTCCTAAAAAATTCTTTCAAGTACATAAGAACCTATATCAGGAAAGTGGAACACCAATCGAAAAGCCTGTTTCCATGTCCAGAATATTCTTGCGTGTGTCTCGTGCTGCAAAAAGGGGTGAAATAGTTCACAACGTTTGACTTCATTCACATTGATTACATATCGACTTTCCACAATAAATATAAGTTCATCCTGAATCATATGTGATGGGTGAATTTGGCCTCTTTGCTAAGACTTTACTTTAAAGTTCCATTGGAAACATTTTCATCTTACAAGCTCTGAATTTAAGCAAATCCGGCGAAAATTGCCGGTATCTGGCAGTTGTTACCTCGATAGCGATCTAAGTGGTTGCCGCAAAATATTAGAGGAGAATATATTAGGTACCAATTTGGCCTATTTTTTGATTACCTAAGTGCTCAGCAACATGCAGTTGCCCAGTTACACTAACACGCTCATTTAATTTTATTTGTTTGAAATTCTCTCAGCTGCTAACTAAGACATCTATATAGCCATTCTATGAGGTTTTGGCACGTGAAATGCATGTCTTTATATTTTCTAAATGCGTTTTACGATAAATGAGCTAAATATAGATATCTCTTTTGATAAAAGATCTAAATAAGAAACACAATCTACAAAACGGTCCTGTCAATACTTCTGGAATACAGCCTAGCCAAGAATGATGTAAATGATCATAGACATTCCAGGGAGGAAGTCGAATATTGGAGATTTTTGGGACCTTTCATTTTAGCCCACTAAAAATGAACAAAAGATATTAATTTTTAGACTATATTTCATTGGGAAAAAGCAGCAAACCGCAGCTTTTTCTGATCTCTGAACCGTCATTTTCTGGTTCGTTTTTCCCTGGTCCTATTAGTCAATTGTTCGCATTTCTTTTTTTAAAACCTAATTTTTAACATTTTTTCATATCAACTTCTACAATTTTTTTTCGAAATGACTTCAAACTTGAAATTTACATAGATGGGTCTATTACTCACAAAATGCACATTTTAGTTTTTTGATTTTTGGAAGATAGTGCTCAGCAATGTCGAATTTCAAAACAAACTTTTTTCAATTGTTGAGCACAATTCTCTAAAAATAAAAAAACTAAAATGTGCAAAATGAGCATAATAGACCCATCTATGTATATTTCAAGTTTAAAGTCATTTCGAAAGAAATTGTAGAAGTTTATACGAAATAATGTGAAAAAAATTAGGTTTGGAAAAATGAAAACGCCGAAACAATGACTACATACACAGAAAACACCCGAAAATGACGTTCTAGATGTAAGAAAAAGCTGCGGTTTGCTTTCTTCCCCATCAAAATTGTCTAAAAACTAGGCCTCTTTCCCTCTTCAACATTTTAAAAATTGTACGTAATTGGTAGTTTGTACTGTTTTGTTAATAAGTAAAACTTAAATACGTCTTTAATATTGGTTCAAATTACGTAACACTGGTCAAAATATTTGTACTTTGAAAAAATTTTCTAGCTCAAAATAGAAAAACTTTACTAATTTTGGGTCGACAAACACAAATTTGATAATTTTTATGTATTAGCTCTGCTTTTGAAGATATTTACATATTAAATAATAACATAGAACTTACATGTTAACTATCGAAAAGATATCAATTGAAGCTCTTTAATATCATAAAATAAGTACATAACTACTAAAACGTAAATAAATTTTATGTGACATTAACTATTTTATTTTGCCTATGTGTAATGTTTAACTTTTCATGTCAATATAATCAGTAACCTCACATTTTAATGTTTAATCTCGTGAATGACATCTCTTTGCTACTCGCTTATGAATATTTTCTGGGGCGTCTCTCGTTACTGTCCAGCAATAGTCCGCAAGCATGGAAGCGTTCCTTTAACATTGATACCTTCTTTCCATTCTAGATATATCTTGATGAAATCGTTCACCATGTTCGTCGCTCACGGCGCCACAATTGTCAGGGAAGAAGTCCAGGTGAGAATGTGGGAAATGGATCTTGAGTAACATGTTGCACTCTAATTGACGATACGTTTCAAGAAGAGTATCCACAATATCAACGTAGTTATAAACCCTACGATTTCCTAGGAAGCCATGAACAACATCTTTAAATGCTTCCCATTCTGCTTTTTCATGGCCAGCAAGAACTAGCTCAAAGTTAACATCCTTAAGAAGTTTACGAATTTGCGGCCCAACGAAGATGCCTTCTTTAACTTTAGCATCACTGAGTTTTGGAAATTGTTTTCTGAGGTACTGAAAACCTTC
>JABUQX010040134.1:15000-20448 GCA_015478945.1 Trachelipus rathkii | reverse complement strand
TATATTATATTATATTATATATATATATATATGCTATTCATATATATATAATAAATATATATATTATATATATTATATATATAATTATATATATATATATTATATATATATTATATATTATCAATATTATATATATATATTAATATATATAATATAATAAATATATATAATATATATATATAATATTAATGTAATATATATATAGTTATTATGTATAGTATATATATTACCTACATATATATATATACTATTATATATATATATTATTATAATATATATACTATATAATCTAATTTATATTATTTTATCAATATTATTATATAATATTATAATAATATATATACTACTATTAATATAAATATATAATATATATATATAGTTATATTCTATTATATAATAATCAGTATTATAATATATTAATATATTATATTATATACATATAATATATATATATATATATATATATATATATAATATATATATAATATATATATAATATATAAAAATATATTATACTACTATATATTATATATATATAATTATTATTAGTTACTATTATTATATTGGAAAAGTTGTATATTTTTTTTATTAATAACATTTTTTATTTATATATGTAACATTATATAATACATATTACCTTGATATATTATTACTATTATCTAATATATATAATATATTATTTCTGTTAAATAATATACTATATATTTATATATATATAATATATATCTTATTATATATATATATATACTATGTGTATATATATATATATATGATATGTATATATATATATAACTATAAGATATTGTATTATATGTATAATATTTTATTATAATATTATATATATATATAGTATATCATTATATTTATATATATAAAATATATTTATAATATATATATATATTAGTATAGTATATATGTTATAGTATATTTATATATATTATATAATATATATTAGATATATATATATATAATATATTATACTATATTATAATATATATAATATATATTATATATATATTTTTGTATTTTTATATATATATTATTATATAAAGTATCATTAATATTAATATATAGATGCTATTATATGAATATAAATTATATATATACTTATTATTATATAATTACTATATTATATTTTATGTTGTATTTATATATATATATGTATATTATAATATTAATATATATATTATATTATATATATTATATATATAAATATATATTATATATAAAAATATATAATTATATATATAATATATATTAATTTATATATTATATATAGTATATATATTTAATTATATCAAAATATATATATATATTAAATATATTATATAGTAATATATATTATATAATATATATATATAATATTAATATTACTAAGTATATATATTATTATATATATTAATATATATCATATATATATATATATAAATTATATAATATAGTAAACATAAAATATATATAGATATAAATATAAGATAATATATAAATATATATATATAATATATATTATTATAAATATATATATAATATCTACTATATATATATATATATATATATTATATATAATTATATATATATATATAGTATATATATATAAATATAAAATAAATATATATATAATATATATATACTATAATATAATACATAGATATATTATAATATTACTATTAATATATAACTTATAATATAATAATAATATATTATTATGAAATTATTAATTAATAAATATACTATTATATATATATAATATATAATATATAATTATTATTATTCTTAATATATAATTATATATAATAATAAAAATATATAACTATAAAATATATATTAAATATTAAATAATATATATAATATATAAATATATTATAATTATTAATATTATATATAGTATATATATGATACTACATATATATATACTGATACTAATATTAATATATATATTGGATATACTAATATGACTAAATAGTATATATACTATACTATATAATATTAATATACTATATAGTATGTAGATTATCTCTAATATATATATATACACCTATATATATATATATATTATAATCATTATTATATAATATATATATATATATAATATAATATATTTACTATATATCATATTATTATATTATAATTTATTATATATATAATATTTTATATATATATATATATTATATATATATATATATTAATATCATATTATTATATATATTATATATTATAATATAAATATATATATTATAATATTTATATAATTATATTTATATATATATATATATATATATTATTATATATATATTATATATAATATATATATTATAGTATATTATATAGTATAATATGTCCATATAAACTTATGTCTTACTTGGAAAAGATACCAAAGTGTCAAGAGATAAAGTAAAACTTAAAGCAAAGGAAGCTCATACAGAAGGGATCTTCAAGACGAGTAAGGAGAATACTCAGGTTCCACTTTTTTTCACTGTAGGAAATAGGGTATTACATACAGGATATTACAGAAGGAAAGATTATTTCAGGGTCTCTTAGAAATCGGTACAAATCGAAACTCTAGAAGAGGATGTGTCTTCAAACAGTAGAAGATATTATTCAAGTTAAATATAAATTGTCAAGCGATAAGCATAGGTTTATAATTGAAGTTTTATTAGATTATATTGTCAACTTTAATTTGAATAATAGTGTTAGGTATTAGAAGCGTGTGCGTGTTTGAGCGGGTTTTTTGGGTTGAGCGTATTGGGAAGTGCTCAGGTGTGGACGATCCCGGCAAGCTGTGCAGCCTAAATCAAGTGATCGGGATAGTAGAAAATCAGAGATGTCAGTGAATAAGAGAGTCAAATAGGTCGGATAGTAGAGTGTGTAATTAAGGGGGAAGGCTAAAGAGGATATGGATGGGTAAAGAGAATTAGATTAGAGTGGGGTTTCTTGATGGAGAGAGATAAATGAGGGATCTAGAAAAGGGGAAGTATAGTGGTGCGTTAAGTTCGAGGAAGTTATCTGGATTGTGCTAGGAGGTTGAACATGAAGACAAAGCTGATAAGGATTAGGAGACTGGACTTTGGAAAATTAAGGGATATGATTTCGAAGGTGTGACCGAGTTGAGGAGCAAGGGAAGGGGTACGGCATAGTTAAGTGAGGGAGAGGGGGTGGATAGGTTATTTAAATTATGCAAATAGGTGAGTTCGAGGATAATTGTGAGGTAAAGTGAAATCTTGGGGGGAATGTGGGTTTTGTATAATGACCGCGTATTGGCACAGTAAGGATGAGGGGTGGAAAGGAGAGAAAGTCTATTTGAGTGAGAATTGACCATGAATGTATGGGAAAGTTTCGGGAGATTAAATGGATGTCAAGATTTGCTTATTAGGAGATTTGACAGCCAGGATGGGAAGAAGAGAGATGGGGGAATTATAGGCGCATATTGGGTAGGGGAAAGGCGAATAGATAATGGAGGGAGTCTGTAGGTTGGGAATTACGGATTGTGTTGATTGATTGAGAATGATAAATTAGGGAAACTTGAGTTTCAAGAAACAGTGAAACATCACATGAATATACAAGGAGAGTGAAGATAAGGGGAGCGATATTGATTATGTGTGTTGATAATAGAAAGGTGATTAGAAGCGGTTTAATATAGAATGTGAAAATGTATATCAGAGAGGGCAGGTTAGAGAGATGGGAAGGTTATCTGGCACTCCTATTGCGGTGGTTGCTAAGGCGTTCTAAAGGATGGCGGGGAGCACCTGGTAACGGTTAAAGAGTAAGATAAAAATAGAGGGAATAGAATCCATAAGGTGGAAAAATTGATGAGACCAATGCTGTAGAGGGAGTTTCAGGTGGGAAATGGAAGATAGCGGTGGAAGGGACCCTGTGCAGTGACTGGACGGAAATTAAGGGAAGTGGAGAGGTGAGTGGAAGAAATTTAAGAGCGACCCAAGATTTGTGAAGATCTCGCGAGAGATATTGAGGATTAAAAAAAGGTGGAGAGAAGTAGAAGTGAAGGGAAGTAGAATGGCATGGGATGAGGAGAGTGAAAGATGTGGTGAAAAAAGAAAAAAGCGGTCTACTGGTGAAAGGTGCAGTGGAATAGAGAAGGGGAGTTGGGAAGGTGTATAGAAAGATTTAGAGTGGAAGCAAGAGGGCGTGGACCAGACGGCGAAGAGAAACTGCAGATAAATGAGTTTCTAGATGTGGAAAATGACAGAATTATGACAAATTCAGGTGGGAGCAAGCCTATTCCGGTCAGACCTAATTTGGCAAGGTGGCAGATGACTTTGGAGGGAGGGGTTAGAGAGGAGAAAGAGGTCGAGCGCTAATTGGATAGAAAGGGGCTAGGAGGTGTAGTGGTGAAGAATATGTGGGTCGGGGGATTCATTTTAGGGAATTATTAGAATGAAATGCCCGGTGTAGGATGTAAGACATGAGTGGGTATTTACAAGAGGTGGGCCGATGGGCGGGAAGTTGAGGGGGGAGAGGGGATATGGAAATACAACTGGAAGAAAGATAGTAGAGGCACGTAACTAAAGGAAAAAAAAAAGGAAGTCACACATAGGTGATAGAATTGATGTTTCCATTTTGTATGTTGTGTGAGATATTGGAAAATTGTTACAGATGAGAAGAGGGGTGGGGAATGGGCTTTATAGGCGTTATTAAATCTTATGTTGGAGGAAGAAGGGAGTAGTAGTTCCACAGGATTGGGAGAATGGTTGTTTGGTTCCCCTTATAAAGGAAAGGGGATAGGATTTGGAGTGTGGAATTATAGAGGCATTATGTCTTTTTGGTGTGATGGATAGGAGGAAGTGTAAATAGGGAGAATACCTAATTGGAGGGGAAGAGGATCTAACGAACGAGAATATGGGGAAGAATAAGGAGGATTTAGGGTGGAAGGGGATGGTGGATCAAAGTAATTTGACTGAAGATGACTTGTGGAGAAAAGGTATTAGAAAGAAAGGGAAATGTGATGGTGTTTTTTAGAATACATGAGAAACAAGCGAAGCATAATGATACGCAGTGAGAGGGGAATTATGGGAGGGTGCATGGTAAGATTTGGAAATGGGGTAAATTAGGTAAAGGTCGATTCAGGGCCTTTTATAGGAAATAGTAGAAGTGTGTGAGCAGTATTAGGAGGGATAACAAAAAGGAGAGTGAGAGGTTTTGGAGTAGGAGAGGGTTGAGACAGGGAGGTAATAGTCAACGTGGCTTTTCAATTTATTTTAGGCGAGCAGGTGATCTGTAGACGGAATGAATGAGGGAGGGGAAAGAAGGTGGAATTTGATGCTGGCAGGTGATAGGGGGAAGTGACATGATACTAAGTTGTGCGGATGATACTGCTTAGTGGCGAAGACATTTCAGAAGAAGGTCTGGAAGTAATTTGGTGAAGGAGCTTCCTGAGAGAACTGTGTGGAGTCAAAGGGCTCTTAGATAAATCCAGGGTAGAAGAGTACAAAG
>JABUQX010040134.1:7500-10000 GCA_015478945.1 Trachelipus rathkii | reverse complement strand
ACAGGAACACAGAAGAGGAAGAAGATTTCACAGGAACAGAAGTAGCTGAAGAAGGAAGCACACGCAGCGAACCTTAGCTGGATTGCGGCAATATCCACAGCAAAATCACATGCGCAGACACAGCACTATGTTGCTACGAGACGTTCAGTAAGGTGAGGTACGCGGTTGACTATTACGCGATGCACTGCCGCTTGCGCAGGTAGCCTACAAAGATAGAGAGGATATAAGCACCAACGTCGCCGCCGCAACACGATAGAATGGTCAAGAGGGAAAGTATTCGTGAACAGATCTATATAAGCTCTTGGCCTGATTGAGATACTCGACCATTGTCCAAGCGGGACACCAGAGACCCCCAGATATAGAGCAGTCTCCATCAAGGGCGAGTGAGGCCCTTGCTATAGCTGATAAAGCAACTGAGAAGAGGAAAAAAGTCGCTGAGTCTAAACAGCAATTCCAGTTTCTTTGAGGCTCGCCCTACCACGTTGTGAATGTTAGTTCCAAGAGCATTTTTAGTTTAGTTTTAGCCACAGGGAGTGTTCTTATATTGTCAACTAGGGGAGAGGGGCGATAAGAAACCGTCGTAAAGACATAGTGAAAGTGTGGAAGGTGTGTTTAGAGAGGGAGATTTGTAGATGACAGTGTGAGTTTTAATAGAAGTCTAAATTTTACAAGGTTGAGCTACCCCCACCCGTCTTTCCTACCAGAAGTCAGCGGTATAGATCGGAGAAGATGACGAGAGCAATGCGTCTGAAGTAAAATGAGGAGAAAAAGTGCATTGAGATTGATTACGAAGACGAGGTTCGAGTTATCAGGCAATACGTGTGGAATAGAGTTAAGATTGTCGTACGTTGCAGTAGAAGATCGTTAATGAAAGTCAAGAATAAAGTAGGAGATTAACGCGACAGAACCCTGCAGAACACACATTTAAACAGAAAAAGAAAGAAGGTCCCCAGTTAAACAATAGCCGACAATTTGAGTGTTTGAGAGAAAGGTAGACTAAGAAGAAAGTGAACCGAGGAAACCCCAAAAGGAAGTGGCTTGGCAGAGCAGGACGCGTTCCATAACGAATCAAAGCTTTGAGATATGTTAAGGCCATCACGCAAGTCTCCCATAGTTCCTAAGGGGGAAAACCATAAATCAGTATGATAGGAAAGCGCTATATCATGCTAGTAGACCATCGATGCCGAAAGCCATAACTAGCGATCGGAAAACAGAAGTGATGAGCATTCCAGGCATGATCTAGAAATGAGAGTTGAGAAGGGTTTTAAAAGCATACTTATATAGAGATCACATAGTTGTCAGCTCTTAGGGATGATACGTTAGTAAGCGCATAGATCGTACCTTTTGTTTCGGAATCGGATTATCTGCTTTTTGAACATTGTGGCGTGCTTAATCAACAACTGACGAGGAAAGTGTTGGTATTGACTACAGAAGAGAATTTATAGTTGAACGAGGAGTCGGACGGTGTCAGTCAACGAAAGCAACACTCCCTCAAAATCGGGGAAGAATTGCATCCGACAGCCAAGGCCTTCTAACGTTGTAGTTTCTCAGGTAAGCTGAACCGAAATCGAAGTGATTATCATACGGCAAAGGCAGATGAGAGCTGAGAGAAGAGGGAGAGTGGATTGAGAGAATGCCAGAATTCGTCCAGGGTTTGACTTAGAGTAAATAGGAGGACCGAGAATTTTCCTTTTCAGTTGGAGAAATTTAGCAACAGAACATCAGAGCGAATAAGAGGAATAAAGACAGATTTACAGTTGTTAGAGATGTTTTTTGGCAAGAGTCCGACAAGATTACGTCAAGTAGGAGAACAATGGAGGTTTAGCGCAATCCTTTCTTTTGATGAAAGCTTCGCTTTGCTCGTCGGAGAAGATCCCTGCAACGTTATCTAGCGAATGATAAATAGCAAGCTAAGTTCGATAGTGAGAACGAGAATTTTTCCACTCACAGGATACGCACTGTCTCGTAGCCTGAATGGCACAGAGAACAAAGCACCGATCGAACCATGGTTATGAGGAAGAGAAATATATTAGTCGGAAAGAATACTGCTCATCCCGATGCAACGATTTAAAGCTCCCACCTCTATCGCAGAAGTCGATAGAGCGCTCACAGAGACAATTCAGATCAATCATTATAGTTAGGAAGAAGACAACGCAGATGGCCCCCCCAATCTGCGCCGATTCAAAGTGCAGAAAAAAGAGTAGGGCAGGATGAGACCTGTTTGGAGAGAAAGTATTAAACTTAAGAGATATAAGGTTGGTCAGATGATTACCGGAATAGGAGCGAGAGTGTTGGTGTATTTATAGAGGGGGGGGGGTGAGAGGAATAGGGGACACATAGCGTCGAGTGGTGATTCAAGATTGGTGGACGCAATCCCGAGAATGTGTACGTGGAGTTTTTAAATTAGTGCTCCAGATCAGTTGAGGAATGCTGGATAATTCGGCTCTGCTCCCACCTAATCAGGTATGACAAGAGGACCAACCTACACTGTTAATGGTTC
>JABUQX010040134.1:0-2500 GCA_015478945.1 Trachelipus rathkii | reverse complement strand
AATTGTGTCGGATTGGGAGTTGCATTATTGATGCTGAAGGTTAAGAAGAATTAAACCAGAACACTGAATATAACTGTCTAACTACCCTCCTTTTTTAAATTTAATGGAAAAAATAATAAACAAAACCATCAGCAAACTCTATAAAAAACAGGACAATCCGAATAATATCTCTGAAAGCATTAAATAATATTTAAAACTTCAAATGCAAAAGACTTCGATAAAGAGGAAAAATGCCTACGCGGCATTATTAACGCCCACATTAAATCTTCAAGTAATTCAAAAATCACAATTAAACTATACCACAAAACAAGAAAACTTTCTTCCTGCTTTTCAACGTAGATACCCTTTCAGTTAATTCACCATGTCGTTTACCAATTCGCATGTCCCGAGTCTGGACTTACGTCGACATATATTGGTTACACGACTAATAGATTAACAGGTAGGGCATACCAGCACAGCTTTAAACCCAGTAAAATATACTAACATTTATTCACTGAGCATAACAAGACAACTGTACCTGATATTTCAAAATCATTTAAAATTTTACACTCCTCATGTGATGCCCAAAAATTGAAAATAGCTGAGGCTTATTAAATAAAAACATCTAAAACCAGACATTAACATAAAGTTCAACGTATTGTCCCTTTAGTTAAATATAATATGAAATACCAAAATTAAAATCTAATTTGAATTTTAATTTTTTAAATCTAGTGTTAAAATATTCATTAATTGTTAGAGTCGAAACTCTGAAAAGATGTCACTCCGGAGGTTTACGGACGAAACGGTCAGGACCTAATAAAATAAATATGCACTCTTCTTTCTTTGAAAAATTATTTTCTCTAGCATTAATATTAAGGAAAATTAAATGAATATCAGAAGAAAATATTTAGGGAATTGGAAGTAAAAAGTAGTTTAAAACTAAATATATGCAATAATAAAAAACAGAAAAAAAACAAACAAAAAATAAAAAATAATAATAAATCATAATAATAATAATAAATAATAAATAATAATAATAATAATAATAATTAATACATAATAATAATGATAATCATAATAATAATTAATAATATAATTAATAATAATTAAATAATAATAATAATAATACATAATATAAATAATATAATATAATAATAATTAATAATTATAAATTATTATTATAATATATAATTATAATATATTAATTATTAATTATAAATTATAATTTATAGTTGAAAATTTCAGATAGAAACATAATTTAATATATAATCTAGTAAATAATATATTAATTATTAATATATAAATGAAATAAAAAAATAAAAGAATAAAAAATAATAATAATAATAATATAATAAATAATAATAAATAATAATCAAGAATAATAATAATTATAATAAAATAATAATAAATGATATAATAATAATAATAATAATTATAGGCATACTTTTCAATAGTTTCCAATTAATACTATATTATTAATCAAAAAACAATGTTAGATTTTGACATTAATCTTTATTAAGTCTATATATCTAAATAAGGACTATTAAATTGACTTACTCTATTTGTTACAAAAGTAAAACTTAACACTGTGATCATTTTCACTTATACTAAACAATAATTTATGAAATTTTATAACATTTCCTTATTAATTTATATATTATTTACAAAGTTCCGAAGTTGAAAACGAAATTTTAAGATTCTATGCTTTCTAATACGAGAACAAAAAATCGCTCAAATAAGTGTCATTACAGCGAGACAACTTAGAGTTGATGTTCTATGTTTATTCATTGTAATTTCTTGCGCAATTTGATTGGCTGAAAGATGTGAACATTATATAATAATACTGATAATTGCCTCGCAATTGATCGACCTATATATTAGAGTTATTACTAAATATTTAATATTAATACATTTTAATTTAATCCGCTTTTTCATAACGCATTATAAAATTTTAGTTATATTATTTAATTATATGTATATTATATATATAATATAGTAATATAGCTTATGATATCTTAATACTATAGGTATTAATAATTATTTATTATTAGTTTATAATACTTAATAATATATTAATATGTTTAAAGCGTATTATATATATATGATACAGAGTAGTATATAATTAGTAAAAAAGATTATAATATTTATATTAAATAATATACTTAAATATATTTAATAATATATATATTATTATCTTAATATAATATATATAGTTATATATCAATAAATTATATATATATTATAATATATAAATATATATAATTAATATTATATATATACATATATATAGTAACTTAATTAAGTACTAACTTCAATTTTAATAATAATATATATATAATTATATATAATAAACTATATAATATATATATATAATATATATATTTATATATAGAATATATATATTAATATTAAATATATATATAAAAAAATATATATTTATATATATATATATATGGAAATGAAAATAATACTGAAATTTGAAAAAGGAGATTTATTTTTTATCTGCAATCTCTCTTCTCCT
>JABUQX010040133.1:25000-29145 GCA_015478945.1 Trachelipus rathkii | reverse complement strand
TTGAAAACAAATTTGCTTCATCGGAAGAGTTTGCTGCGTGTCGTTTTCTTAAATTGAAAAGAACACATTAGACGAGCATGTAATTTTGTATTGAATGAAATTTGTCGTTGGAGCAAAGCAAATATTTCAACAAAAGCAAAATCATTTGTTAACAAAAATATTGAACAAAAAGTGAATGCAGATCAACACAGAAATCCAAACACAAGCAGAATGCATCTCAAACAAAAAGTGAAAATGCGTTTAAACAGAGTTTAAACGACCTTTTTGATATTGCTCACAATGATGCACTACCAAATAAGACGGTCTTCGAACAAGATTAAAATATTTTCTCGCAGTTCAAAGAGAAAAAGGCTAGGACGCGTGGCTACATGCACAATTGTAGAGAACTAGGAAAACAGGTAAGAGAGAGAAGAGAGATTTAAGCGAAAAACAAAACGTGAGAGATAAGGAAGAAGAAAAATATCAGTAGTTGTAGAATTTAGATCAAGTTCTACTAGCGATACTTCAAACTCTAACATGATTCACACGACATTGATGAACCCAAACCCAAACACTTCATCCTAGTGTACAGGTGCAAGTAAAAGCGTATTGTGACACCTGATGTGGCAATGACACTGGACAGGACAAAAAAAAGTGATCGCAGTGCTTTTATGGTGTTGGCATTACTTGTTAATGCCCTTCAGTACGGTGTTGATGACGTTGTTTTGAGTAGAAGTCATTGCAGAGAGGAAAGGCACTTGCGCAACAAAAATAGTGAGGAAATAAACAGAAGCTTTGCAACAGACTTTACCATATGCATGGTAAAAATTACTACCAGATATCACTAGGTTTCACAATACGGGAGGTTACTATACTAGTTCGCAGAAGGTAATTCAAAACTATTAGCAGTCCCAAAACTTTTGTTCAGGAAAGGGCATTGATATTGCGAATGCTATAATGAATGTTTCGAAAGATTGGCAACTTGAAAATAATATCAGGGCATGTATTTGTGACACCACTGCAGCACATATGAATAAGCAAGAGCCTGCACTTATTAATAGAATCCAAGCTCTGGGCGATCATGCTTATGACATAATAATTTCGGATGATTTGACCAAGTGCCTTAGAGCCCCTGCTGACAGAGGACACGCTAGTCTCTTAAACGATTATTACACCAATTTGGAAACAATAAATAAAAGGGCAGTATTAGGACTACCCAAATACTATCAATTTAGAGAAAGAGCCAATATGTTGCATTCTGAAAATCAGGATTGAAGAAAATGCACCCCAAGGAAAGATTATGCTAAACTTTTGGAGCGTAAACTCATGTATAAGTTCATTGGAGACGTTCCTCTAAAAGGAGCTTCATTTTGTGAAACAGGTTGCCATGCATCGAGCAAGTATGGATTGCACGATTTTATATGCCATAAAAATGGTATATTTTCAGAGTCAAATCAAAAATGACTAGAAGAGAGCCTCACTCGGACTGGAAAAATTTATCTCGGTTCTGAAGTCAATCTAGGTGTTTGCCATTGGTTGTGCAGTACCTAGTGCTCAAAATCACAACGAACTGACTTGCAATTTTCTCCCAGAAAACTTAAGGATGTACTGACACGAAAACACGCGATCTTGCGAGTGCAGGACAAAAGTCTCTGTCTGCACTGTGTGAGACCCTTGAACGAGAGCTGGTTGCTCTCGCATTCTTTGACGATGAAGTCAATAATGATATAAGCTGCAAATGGTTCAAGCTTTAGAAAAGTCAGCTGTTGAAAGGCCTTCCAACAGAATAAGTTATGATATTATACGGTAAAGTTGTTTCAGAATACACATGCAAGTTTCATTACCTCAAAAAAGCAAACTTTTCTTCGATAAGTTGTCACTCCCAACATCATTTCTCAATTCGATCCTTTCAAAAATGGAAGTAAAATGATTGAATCTACGTCAAGGCAAAAGGTTATGTAGAAAAAATGAATGTTGTTATTGATAATGCTGAAAGGGCTGCTGCCTTTAATACAGTCTTTTAACACCCATCTTACAAAATATTAAAGAGCAGCTGCGAAGTATTATCTATCAGATCGTAGAAAAGCACAGAGATGTGTTTTCAAAATCAACAAAGTCTGAAATAAGAAAGCGCACCTTTGGAATAAATATTGTTTTACCTTTGTTGCGATTTGCCTTACTGGGCGATACCACGTCCTTAACCCATGTCGGTTGGTGTGGAATCGACATTTAAGAATTATACAACACTTCAAGTTGCCGCGGTCAGCAATAATATAACTTAATTTTGAGAAGAAATTCGTGTGCGGGCTCTTTGCAAACATAACAATATTAGAGGGTATTTTTGCTACTCGATTTTCGGAATTTTTTTTTGGTATAGTCTAATACTATATATATTTAATATATATATTATATATATATTATATATATATATAATATTAGATATTATTATAATATTATATATTAATATATATATAATAATATATATATATATATATATATATCTAATATATATATATATAGTATATATCATTTATTAGAAAGCTATGCCACTACACCACGGCAAGGTCAGTAGCTATCGTAGTGGGTCGTAGGGCTTAGAAAGTCCAACAAGCTAACACAAAATCACGCAGCATGAGCACAGACGCAAGCTTTGAAATGGGGAGATTAAATTCAGCAGGAGAAATTGGAAGAGAATTCCACAGAAAGAGGTGGTGGGAAAGAAAGGAAGCACAGCAGCGAACTAGCTTGGAGTACCAATATCAACACAAAAACTCATGCGCAGACACACCACCCCTAGTGCTACGAGGGCGGACGTAAAGATAGTGAGGGGTACGGAGTGATAAAGTTCCACTCGAAGACACCTGCCGCGTGGTCACTATAGAAAAGAGCATAAAGCACCAACATCGTCGCCGCAAAGATTAGAGGGTAAGTTGAACTGGAAATACAGAACAGTTTATAAGCCTTTGGCCTTTAGATTCGACCCTATCCAAAAGGCCGGGTGAAGCCAGAGCCCCCCCCCAGATATGAGAGCAGTACTCCATCAAGGCGCGGATGAGGCCCTTGTATAGCTGGAGTAACAGCAAGAGGAAAAAAAGTCGCCAATCTAAAACAACGGAACTCCCAGTTTCTTGAGCAGCCTAGCAACGATTGTGATTTGTCGAGGTTTCCAAGACATTTTATGTTTATGTTAAGGCCGTTTATATTGTCATCAGAGTTACGAAAGAATCTTGGTCAAGAATAGGTTCTTTAGGAATGTCTAGAGAGGGAGAGGTTCTGAACTTAGGTATTTAAAGCAATTGAATTTCACAAGTTCAGACCACTCCACCCGGACATTCTATCCGATCAGCAGAGAAAATAGAATCGGAAAGCACTTAAAGACGCCGAGGCAATTCTTGAAAAAAAGAGGGAGCGAATTGAAGTCGAGTTGAGTCATCGGCATATGGTGGATAAGATTAATGTGCAGGTGAGACGATCATTAATGAAAAGTAAGGAGATAAGGACAGAACCCCTGAGGAACACCACTATTGACAGAAAGAAGAAGTCGCCCCCATCAACAACAGCGACATTGAGCAATTGAAAGAGAGTAGACTAAGTAAGCAAATAGAAGGCAGGAAACCCCAAGGAAGGGAGCTTGGAGGCCAGTTGCCATAATCGGTCAAAGTAGCTATTGGATATATGTCAAGCGAGCCACCACGCAGTCCTCCCTGTAAGCTCTAAGGGTGGAAAACCATAAATCAGTAAGATAGCAAAAGTATATCCGCGAGTAGACCTCGCAGCGCCGAACAGCCCATCTGCGCGATCGGAAAGAAGTGAATGAGATCCAGAAATCTAAGAAATGAGAGTTGAGAAAGGGTTCAAAGATCTTAGATAAATACTGGTGAAGCTAAGGCGTAGTTAGAAGGATCAGCAGTGATCCTTTTTTACGGAATTGGTTTGGAACATGTGCGTTGCCAACGCTGAGGGAAGTGTAGCTATTGAGAACATAGAGATTATAGTTGAACGACGGGAAGGGAGCCAGCACGGAGCACACCTCCGCAAAACTTTGGGAAGGAAGTCGTCCGGCACCCGCCTTCATTAACGTTCCTAGATTTCAGAGGACCCATGCACGCCATCAAATGTTAATCACATGCAAAGGCATGAGGGACTGACAGGAGAAGGGGAGGATG